>CAXFZR010000545.1:0-10000 GCA_964007535.1 Brachyptera risi
AAACTTTTGCCTACATTCGCCAATTGGGTGACATTTAAGTTAGAAATGGGTAAAAACTACTTCGAGTGGTACCAATTTAGCACATTTTATGGTTTTTTTTTCAAAATGGCTCACTTGATCAAGCTGAAAGTTCTCAGAAATGTGTATCAGAATGTAACTCAACTTCACGCAACATTTCATTTCTTTTGAAAATGAAGTTTTTTTTCGCTGTGTTATTCTAATGAGTATTTTTGAACTTTCTAAAAATCATAAAAAAAGTTGACATTCGATAATGCCACAAAACTATAAATATCTGAGTTAGATGAGGAACCATTATGGAAAAAAGTTTGAAGTTGATAGCTGTAGCCGTTAGACCTGTGGAGAACCGACAAGAGAACATAAAAAAAAACATAAAAACGAACACCAATTTTGTTCACCATGTCAAATTGAATCCTCGTCAAAGCTAGTCTAATTATGGGATATGGAATATGGTATAGCGTTTAATAGAAATGGATGCTGGCATTTCCGTGTTACCGTTCACAATGAGAGAATGTGGTACAGTGATATGGTATAAGGAATAAGAAAAAAAATCAATCCATTCCTCATGACTATTCCTTATTTAGATTATATAATAAATTAGAACCAAAAGTAACAATCCTCAAAAATTTAATTTCGTTTAGAAAAGAATGTAAAAAATTTGTCAAAACAGAATTTCCTATAACGTAATATATTCAATCTTGAAATCCTATATTTCTGTAATTAATTCTCACCAATGTTTCATTATTAATTATCAATAATTCCAATGTGTATTGTTAATTGAGCTCAAATTTTCCTAAAGTAATGTTCCTAAATACTTATGTTTATACCTACATGTTATTATTAGGCCTATATTATATTATCATGTATTATTATTATTCACTGTAACGTGCCAATAGCTGAAAATGCTAAATAAACAATCTATCTATAACAGCAAAATTCTGACCAGTCAGATAACGTTACTACTGGACTCAAATGACCACCGTTTATGATAAACTTGAATTTATCGAACAGTAAATGATCAAAAATTTATATAATAAAATATAAAATACAGTGTCAAAAACATTATATTCATTATTATTCATTATTCACAGTATTGATATGAAACTGTATTTTAGTTTTTACTAAAGTAAATTTATAAAATAAACTACTGGCAAACCTTGAGTTCAAATAAACGGCTATTGTGACCCACCTATGTCACTATAACATTTTACCATATTCCATAATCACTATTTCAATTGTGAACCAGTATTTAACGACCCCACCAACATCTAAGTTATACGGGGGTTCGAATGAGCAGGTGATTACGATACTATAAAGTAATATTAAGTGAGAGAACGTTTACAAAAACCGATGCCTTATGCGGGACTCGAACCCACGCCCAACGGTGACTTTAGTTACTGAAGCAGTGCCTCAGCTGAATGAGTTATGAGAGTAGCTGTAACTTGAGAAAACATGCTATATATACTTCTTGTACATCTTCAAAATAATATGTAAACAAAAACTTTCGTAAAGAGCTCTTGAAAATATCTCCACCTTAATGAAAAAACCACTCAAAAACCTTCTATTAAACCACTTAAAATGTCTTCATTAATTAATACCACTCGCTAATTAGGATCAATATCGTAAGAGGTTATTAATGACAGTAATTTGAGTAAAATTCCCTCTCTTATAAATCCTGGTTTACCGAGACGGGATAATTGTGAGCACGGAAAAAGATGGTCGCCTACAAACATAACAAACAAAAATTCGAACTATATATTTCTCTATTTATATTGGGTTTTAACGACGCACTATACTGATGGCTACGATCTATTGGCGTCGGTGGATGATGAATGAGATGATGGGATGATGAGATGAGAGGTAATTTCATTAGGTATTTTAGATGTTGGGAAGGAGTCGGTCGTGGCCTGTTGTTAAGGAACCATCCCAGTATCAATCTGAACGACAGAGGGAAACCACGAAAAAACCCTGTCAGGATGGTCGACCATGGCGGGAATCGAACCCCGATCTCCCGAATGACGGTTCAGTGTGTTACCACTCGGCCACGCGTCTCGATACTTTTCATATCATCATCCCATCATATCATATCATATATTATTCATCGACGCCAATAGATTGTCCTCATCAATAGAGTAGGTCTATGTCGTTGAACCCGATATAAATAAAAAACAATGCTATAATCGACGGTACGACCCGGCGTTCTGTTCCAGGTGCAAGTTCTGGAGAACGGTTTGGTGCTCCACAGTCAGCTGGCCTAATAGTTTTTGAGATAGATCAGTTTGATCAATTTCGATAAATATCATCTAAACATTTCTAAAAACCTCATACGATTGGGCTGGGCAAAAAAAAAATTGAAAAATCAAAAACAAATTTAAAAAATTAAAATTTTCCCTGAATGTGAACACAATAATAATACACATTATCACAATTTTTTATGCAATTCGAACTAGCCGTCCTGAAAAAAATTATTTGATGAATGTATTTAATTCGACAAATTGCATTAACCACAATTCTATTTTTGGATGAGCGAAGCGAAGACTCAATTACACTATACCGAAAAAAAAGTGCCTGTTTTTTTTTTTTTTTTTTTTTGTTTTATTGTTCGTGCTCCACAGGTCAGACAAAAATTCAAAATCAGTTGAAACTTGGCACACACATGAACCCCTATCTGACTTGATGCTGTATAGTTTTGAGGCACGATCGGTTGAACAACTTCTGAGAAAACTCATTCCAAAGTTTTTAAAAATCCTCTTAGAATAACCCAGAGGAAAACATTCGTGAAACATATTTCATCTGAGAGGATTCAAATTCTCAGAGAATTTCAATCTGATAATGATACACATTATTCCGAACTTTTACTCAAATCGGATCAGCCGTTTTGATGTAAAAAAAATATATAATGTTATTTGTGTCGATTATTCAAAGCTATCAAGATACCTATTAAATCAAAGCAACAAGTGTCACCACTTGATTGTAAACGATTAAAACAGAGCCTTCTTTATTATTATATAAATTATCAATGGAAAATAAGATGGCAGTGATGTAATGGTTTGGATCTCAAGGTGTATATATATATTTAATAACCAATCCAAAGATAAGTTGATATGTTCCAGCTCATCCATCAACGCGGAAACACATAACGCGTTTGCCTAGTTAGACACATTCGGACAAGAAAATGTCCGAAAACGGTCTTCTTGATTACAATATGTCATTAAAATTCACATTGAAGAATCTTAAAATTCAATGTGGCTCTGATATTTGACGTCACCAAGTGGGTAATTGTGGTTAATGCTATAGACAGAAATGTTTGCAAAACCATTGCTGTGTTTCACTGCTTTCTGGATTCGATATCCAGCCAATTTTTCATAGAATTCAAGGTGTGTAGAGTTTTCAATTATACCAAAGTCGATTAAGTGGCACAGATGAAACTACTTTAACGGTGAGATACCTTATTCATATATCTCACTCATCTTGCAACGCATATGTTGTGTTTGCCTAGTAATCATCATTACAGTGCGTCTTCACAACAGATATGAATACATATTCTCGTTGAATGCCGTGAATGATATTATAAAAGGGTTGAAAAAGTTTGTTGAACAATATTGATTCGGTGCATGTATGCAGTGTGGTGTAATTTGTCAAGGGGCGTGTCATTTCGATCGTAAAGTATGGAAAAAGGGTTCGGTGGTTCGAAGCTACGAGTTGTCTGGAGGATTGGGGATAGTCGGGAAATATTCGGGTAGTAATGTGGAATATTTTATTGAGAGGGTTGATCTATGTTTTTCGAATTCTATTCGCAAAATTTAAAATTAGTTTTTTGAATGATATTTTCATTTTCGATATGCCTTATTGAATTATCTTCATCACTTTCTTATATATTCCATATTATATTATATTCTTATATAGATCACGTTTAATCACCTAATCGTGAAATATTCGAGAAATAATGTGGATTATATTTATCTATGATTTTTAATTAAATTTGCGAAATATACAAATTACCATTGGAGATGATCCAATATTCTATCTTTGTATCACTCTTGGGAATGTTTCTCACTTGGAAATGTATGAAAAAAATCACGATATTTTGTTGAAATTTATTTCAATATTTTTCCGAATGATAAACCTGGCTCCTCCACCAGAATGTGTACAATATTCACTGTCAAATCAAAGAGTCAATCAAGTAAATTAATTCGAGATAATAATAATGATGATAATAATAATATGATAATAATGATAATAATAATAATAAATGATAATAATAATGAATAATAATAATTGTAAAGAATAAATTACATGTTATTAAGTTATTTCCAGATGATTTTCTGTCAATTCTGTAATATGTACATATCCTTGAGATATCTTCGTATTCTGGATGATATATTACTCAGATTTGCTCGTACTCAGATTTACTCGTACTCAGATTTGCTCGAACTCAGATTGTTCGTTCAGAGATCTTTGAATAAACCTACTCTGAACAGTTATCTGGACACACTTGGAAAAGAACCAAGCCTTGCGGTACACCTCTCTGCTGATCCTAAAACATCTTTTTATCATTCTTTTTTATTCGAATTGTGTCCTGCAGTTGGATCATAAGGTGAGTAAAACCAAACTGCTACTGTAAATTGGCAAGAACTCAGCCTTGCGGTACTCCTTAATGACCCGAAACAGTGTTCTCTATTTTTCAAAATGAATTGTACATCCGACGCGTCGTCGGATTAAGATGAGCTGTGGGGAAAGAGGGAAGGGGGGGAGGTTGAGGTGGAGAGAACTTGTAATCTTGTTGGCGACACCACTGATAGATGGCACCACTGCGTATATAGTTACTAAACTGCATTTTGGCAACATGCCCAAAACGTTTCACACTTTACTGACAGTTTACATTGCGTCCCCTCTTTTCTCCACGCTCTATACCCTACCCCAACCCCCCTCTCTCTCTCTCTTGTTTTCATCACCTCCTCTCACTTCCACTTCCCCTCGTCTAACATTTCAGTTAGCTGCATGGCTATATTTGTGGTGATTACATTAGATAATTAGACTGGGAAAGTATACTCGATGGAAATGGAAATAGTGCCCAACTTCAATGAATGTTTTCGTAATGATGATAATAATATATTCAATATAATCCGACGGTGATGATGTAGCTCGCTTATCGACCCCACCAACAGCTAGGTATTTGGGGTTAATACTGGGGGGATGATGAAAACATAGGCTACATCAGGGACTCGAAACCACGCTTGACTGGACTTCACTTTCCAAAGTAATGTCTTAGCTTACTGTGCCACTCAGGTGTCCAAATTTGATATTGAAAATAAAGATTTGGGTGGTGTCTATTCATGGATGCTATGCTCATCTTGAACAGATGATTCTCACAGAAATCCCCACCTTTACGTATTGGTTGTCATCCTTATGATATTGCCGTGGATTCAAATATGTCGTTCCTGAACTCTATCAGCAGTATATATAAATATATAGGCCTATATATATATATATATATATATATATATATATATATATATATATAAATATATATATATATATATATATATATATTTATATTTATTTATATATATATATATATATATATATATATATATATATATATATATATATATATATATATAAATATATACACATATATATATATATATATATATATATATATATATATATATATATATATATATATATATATATATATATATACATACATATTTATATATATATATATGATACGGTCTTATGAATTGGCACCTCCACCAAAATATTGTCTCCTAGCAACAATGCCGTATTGTTCAACCACCAATGGATTATTCTCCTCAATTTTGTAGAAATCATTGAAATGAATACCATATACTCTTACCAAGGGAAAAAAAGGTCGTTCACCAAAACAATAGACAGTCGTATGACACCGATATTCAGTTTATGATGCTACGCCATTTTTAGAATGATATTATCGTTCTCCGGACGAGGATTAGGATGGAAAACCGCAACTACGTCGTTAAGAAGCAGTAAATCTTCGAAGTTTCATGACGAGATTCATGTAATTATTGGAGATCACACCCTCGTCCAATTGGTAGACATGCAACCTCCTCCCGCTGTGAATTCGAGTATGTGTATGAATATATTATATATATATATATATATATATATATATATATATATATATATATATATATATATATATATTTATATATATATATATATATATATATATATATATATATATATATATATATATATAAATATATATATATATATATATATATATATATATATATATATATATATATATATATTTATGTATATATATATGTATATATATTTATTCATCCATATATAAATTCATTATATAAATATATATATATATATATATATATATATATATATATATATGTTCATATATATATATATATATATATATATATATTCACATTCATATATATATATATATATATATATATATATATATATATATATATATATATATATATATATATATAAATATATATATATATATATATATATATATATATATATATATATATATATATATATATATATATATATATATATATATATATGAATATATATATATATATATATATATATATATATATATATATATATATATATATATATATATATATATATATATATATATATATGTTTATATATATATATATATATATATATATACATATATATATATATATATATATATATATATATATATATATATATATATATATATATATATCACATATATGAGCTGCTTCTTAATATATACATATAACTCATGTTATGTAATTTAATATGATCAAAATCATTGTTATTATAGGTGTATAACTCCTGGAAACTTCAATTACACCTGACAAACTTGACTCAAGTTAACTTCATTATGAACGTAATAATACATCAGGTTTTGATTTCAATTATCGTTCTCAGAATTGAGTTAATAATCTGGGTCGAGTTGAACCAGAGTACCGGATATAGTCTCATGACCTCTGGGTCACAATCATACTAGTGATCAGTCGTCATGAAATAGTCACAATTTCGAAGTGTTATAGTGGAATAGTGACAAAGGTGCGTCACCATTAGCCTATTAATCCAACTGTAGGTTAGCCAATAGCACGGCGTAGTGACGCCAACCCTTCCCATTCTAATATGAAGAAGGTGTTCCAAATCCCATACTGATGACATGAAGGCATTTGTGGTTTCTTGCGGTCTGTTCAGAGCCAAAGGTCCCGATTGCCTGTCACGATTCAGCGGATTCCTTCGTGAACTGGATGTAGATAAGAGTGGACTATACGGTACCGGTGGTATTGTTCAACTCACAAAATCTATAATTTTCGTAATGAAACAAATGTAACTACCAACATGAAAAAAAAAAAATCATTTTCGTTAAGTAATTGTCAGTTGACAAAGGTATTACATATTGTAGTTATTATTGTTCACCACTTATTGTCTTTGTGTTTGATTAATTCAACATTTATTATTTTTGTTATTCTACAGACAAGTCTTTTCAAGGCTTTGTGGATCTTTTTTTGAGAGTGTTATATATTTGTATTCTTTGTGTGACAATATTAATAAAAAAAAAAAACTGAACTGATAATAATTCTATTGAGCCGTGTATAGCATTGATGAGTATTGTGGTTTCATCTAGTTTGATATAAAAGCGATAGTTGCGCTACAAGCAATCAGGACCCTGGACTCGGGAACTGACCCTGGAAATATTTCATTTTCAAGACGCGAGTTGGAACACCTCCTTTATAATTATGATATAATAGGTTGGTATCACTTCACTGTGGTGTTGTAGTGACATGGGTAGACCACGATGGCCTGTTTCTTTTATATTGGGTTTTAACGACGCACTATAATGATGACTACGATCTATTGGCGACGAATGGATGATTAGTGAAATTATGGAATGATGAGATGAAGGTTTTTATGGGTAATGGGAAGGATAGTGGGAAGAAAGCGGTCGTGGCCTATATTGTAAGAACCATCCCGGTATTAGCCTAGACTACAGAGGGAATCCACGAAAAAACCCCTGTGAAGATGGATGGTGGCGGGGATCGAACCTGGTCCAATATATCCCTTCACCTCCCGGATCACACGAAGCAAGTGAGCTAACCACTCAGCTACTGTGCCGGTCAATGGCCTGTTATTTCAACTTTAGGTTCGCCTACAGTTAACCGGAAGATCCGGTTAACTGCCAACCTGAATCATTGTTTTGCTTTGAACGGTTCAAGTTTCAGTGGCAGTGACAACAACTGTCAAAAGCCATTTCGACATTTATTTCTTGAGAGTGTCTGATTTGAACCTCATTGAAGAATAAATTACAGGAAATACATAAACAGTATAGTCACTTGACTACAGATTTTGGTTTGTCATAAAGGTTTCAAGGCAACAGTCTTAATAAGAAATGGATGTATTTCATTTTTGGATGAATATGATCCACCATCACACAGTATCTTATTGTGAGAGGTTACATGGGTACGTAATTTTCCATGCTGGACCCCTATTCCTGAGATAAATGAGATGTGAGAAAAACAAAAATAGGTGAGAAAATTACTATCTCACTTAAAATGGCCGATTTACCATTACAAATCAGCCCTTTAAAGTGAGATAATCGTCTTCTCACTCATTTTTATTTTTCTCACATCTCATTTATCTCAGGAATAGGGAACCAGCTCATACTTTATAACACTAGTACCAATTTACAATTATTAATCACTATTTCAATTGTGAACCAGGCCCAAGGTATAACATTCTAGTTTACTAAAACGTGTACAGTTAGCGCAGCCTGAGATTAGTTTTCTCAAAAGTGGTCCAACCGATTGTGCCTCAGAACTAAACAGTATGGAATTAGATGAGAACACTTGTGTATGATAAGTTTCACTGAATTTGTATCTTCGTTTGACCCGTGGAGTGCGAAAATGTAATATATCAGAAATATATATATATATATATATATATATATATATATATATATATATATATATATATATATATATATATATATATATATATATATATATATATATATTTATATATATATATATATATATATATATATATATATATATATATATATATATATATATATATATATGAATATATATATATATATATATATATATATATATATATATATATATATATATATATATGTATATATATATATATATATATTTATATATATATATATATATATATATATATAAATATATATATATATATATTTGATATATATAAATATATATATATATATATATATATATATATATATATATATATATATATATATGAATATATATATATATATATATATATATATATATATATATATATATATATATATATATATGTATATATATATATATATATATAAATATATATATATATATATATATATATATAAATATATATATATATATATATATATATATATATATATATATATATATATATATATATATGAATATATATATATATATATATATGATTATTTTCCCCAAGTTTTTCCTTTGTTTGTATATATCAGATAGCTCTCTCG
This sequence comes from Brachyptera risi, assembly GCA_964007535.1. Lineage (NCBI taxonomy): Eukaryota > Metazoa > Arthropoda > Insecta > Plecoptera > Taeniopterygidae > Brachyptera > Brachyptera risi. The sequence goes on from CAXFZR010000545.1 coordinate 9,581, forward strand.
TATCAATTAGGTACTAACCTGTCTCGAAGCTTTCATAGAACACACGTTACAAAAAAAAAGAAAATATATGATATTTCATACATTTTCCTCAATCATTTTCAAGACAGCGCAGCCCTGGTGTTGAAGTACATTGCTTTAAGATGATTGAAATGGAGTGGTAAGATCGCCCTTGTGGTGCCCCGTCCTACCGATCCTATCTTTCATCCATAGCCTTAATTGGGGAGCAATGACTTTGTATCAAGTTTCGATGTTATTGATAACTAGGAAAACGCTATATACGCGGCGTTAGACTAGCGGAAAGTAATAGTTTGTCGACTTCTTTGCCAAACTTTTGTCTAAATTCGCCAATTGGGTGACATTTAAGTTAAAATGGGTAAAAACTGCTTCGAGTGGTACCAATTCAGCACATTCCATGTTTTT
>CAXFZR010000545.1:15000-35000 GCA_964007535.1 Brachyptera risi
CCCACTCTTATAGGGCTTTGTCTGTGTGTTTTTTTTTTTTTTTTTTTTTTTTTTTTTTTTTTTGTTTGTAAGCACTCCACAGGTCGCAAGGGTTGACTGATCAACATGAAACTTTTTTTGTACACGCAAACTCATCCAACTTAGAACTGTATAGTTTTTGGAATGAATCGGTCAGACCGATTTTGAGAAAAATCATCTCAAACTTTCTAAAAACCCCATAAGATTTGGCTGGGCAGAAAATGTTGGAAAATGAAACCTCTCCAAATGGGATGAAATTTTCTCTAAATGTGTAAACATGGATTTTACACATTATTACGATTTTTTAAGCAATTCTGATCAGTCGTTTTGAAGAAAAAAATAAAAATAACTGATAATATTCATCAAATATATCATACAAATTGTTACAGAATTAAGTTGTTGAGATTCACTGCTTTCTAGATTCAAGAGTTGACCAACAATGAAGTATTTTTTATATGCGTCAAGGTGTGTAGATTACCAGAGTCAATAAGGTTTCAAGATTAGAACTACTTTAACGACTTTTATAGCTTATTCAGATATCAAGGTGTGTAGAATACCAGAGTCGATAAAGTAGCAAGGGTAGAACTACTTCAACGACTTTCATACCTTATTAGGATATCTCGCTCATCTTACAACGCATATTTCGCGTTTGACTAGTAATAAATCATGGTTTACAATATAAAAAGCCTTTCTGAAGTCGTATGGAATACCAGCAGGTTTGTGTGTTCCATCTACAAGTTTTAAAATATTATCTATAAAAGAAGCAAATTGCTGTAATGGTGGATTAACCTTCAACAAAACCATGCTGACATTGAGGAGTTATATTATTAGAAAGTAAAAAGTTGACTAGTCTACTACAAAATGCATTTTCAAATGTCTTAGAATACACAGAGAGCATGGCAGAAGGTCTATAGTTGACCATTTCAGAATCATCACCACCTTTGTATAAAGGTTTGATTTTCGTGATTTTAATGGCATCAGAAATGCATCCCTCTACAAAAGACATGTTTATGATAAAAACCAGGGGATAAGCAAAATATATTCCAACATACTTCAATATATCAGATGGAATCTCATCCATATCAGGAGGTTTCTTCTTTGAAACTTTATCTATCATATCCAGTGGTGAAGGGTGGAGTTTCAATCAGGGTAGACATATTTGATTTTTCCAATTAGCGATGTGAGAACTCGGTGACGCATCAAAAACGGAATTTTGTATGCATATTTCTGCTATTCATGCCAATTGGCCACGTATTTGTAGATTTTTAAGAAAGACTGATGATAAAGATTGGGCAAAATAAAAGGTCTGCTTCTCACACGTGACAGCAGGCACGTGACAACGCTCTGCTGTCACTCACTGATCGTGTATGATCGGGTCTAGGTTTGCTACCGCGCAAACCATTCAACAAACCTACGCTTCCAGCAGCATAGCCATCTCAGTGAAAAGACGAAGGTAGACGGTGACTCTTTTGGTCGATATTTTTTGCTTTCTATACCATCTATACGTGTAGTATCTCATCGCTGATTGGCTGTTCAGTGTGTTAGTAAGCGCGCTAGGAACCTCGAAGGGAGACGTTTTTAAATCTGTCTACCCTGTACTATTTCCTAGTGTTTACAAGGAGGCTGACTGCGCTGCCAAGCAAAAATGAAATTCGTTCGAAAGAACAAAACTTTTTCGACGTACCAAGCACATTTTTGTGAAAAAATATAAAATACAATTTGAAAAGAAAAGAAAAATACCAAAAATATGTTGAAGTCTAGATTCTTTTTTAGTGCTGGTTATGTGAGTTTTCAGGGTAGACGCCGTCTACCCAGAAAACTCAGCAGGCGCCTCGCCCCTGATTATATCTAAGAATTCCTTTGAGGTCACCTTATGCGAAAATGAGGAATTACCACATACAGGTGCACTTTGAACAGAATGGTTGGATATGTTTTCGGCTGAGTTTTTGGCTGTGTTACTGAAATATAAATTGGAAGAACAAGCAATTTTTTCCTGAGATTTCACTTCCTTAGCATCCATTATGATATTGAATGGTTGTATTCTTTTGTTAGCATTAATTGAGCTACTATTATGCTCCTTTATAATTTCCCATGATGCCTTTGTAATATTCTTGAATGAATGAATATTAGGGTTTTGAGGCGCATCGACAGCGAGGTCATTTAGCGCCTGTCAAAATAAGTTGCAACAAAAGGTGAAAAGTGTGATATAAATGTGGAAGTGAAATTTAGATGATATAAATGTGGAAGTGAAATTCAGATGAGAGAACCTCAATATATATTAAACTAAGACTAAACTATGTCTAAAGTGTCTAAAGACGTTATACACTAATTTGTTAAAACCGAACATGTGTGTGCTGTAAAGGGTCACACACATGGGACTAGGATGAGAACGATTTATTACTTGTTCTCAGTTCAAACTCCCCCTCAAATGGGAGTGGAGGAACGACAAACCATAATATATAAATATATATATGTTGGAATATGGTTTGAATTAAAATATTCCTGATGTCTATCCCAAGAGATCGGCATCAAGAATAAGTATCAAATGTCAAAAAGCAGTATACTGGTCAAAGATGATTGCACAAACAACGTCATCTTGAACGGACATGTAAATGTCCTGATTCGGGCAGTTTGAAAAATGATACTGGTAGCAAGACGACTTTATCGTCTAACGAAGATCCACGAGCATGTCAAATGAGATCCAATAGCTTCGATAATCTTAAGAAGCTGAATATGGTATCTATCGATTTTGAATTATTCCCTAAAATCTTTGACATTGTGTCTTCCATACGAAGCTGTCTCCTCAGAGCAGTATATTTCTGACACTCGAGTAATATGTGTCGAACAGTCAAAATCTCGTTACAAATCTCACATCTGGGGACGATTTTATCGGGAGTGAAGAGATAGGAATGGGTTAAAAGTGTGTGTCCCACTCGCAGACGAGTGAGAACCACTTCCTCCCTCCGTGAACCTCGGATTGAAGATTCCCAAGCACTAACAGTTGGCTTGATTTCTTTCAGCTTGTTATTGGTCTCCCTGTCCCACTCTTTTTGGAAACGAGATTTGAAAAGTAGTTTGAAATACGCCTTGAAATCATTGAAAGGTACTCTCGGGTTATCAATATATTCTTTCTCCGTCGCTTCTTTGGCAGCCGTGTCCGCCAACTCATTACCACCAATCCCCACGTGTCCAGGTACCCAGCAAAACACTACACTGACATCCTGCGAGGCAAGGGCGGTCAGGAGTGTCTGCACTTTCTGGACCAGATGGTGAGTTGGAAAGATCTGAGTAAGGGCTTGGAGTGCACTCAAAGAATCGGAACAGATCAGGAAGCTCTTCTCAGATCGTTGTTGAATGTGCTGTAGAGAGGTGACAATTGCAAACAACTCGGCTGTATATACGCTACTCATCGAACCTAATCTAAAACTAACAGTGGAGGATTCGCTAACGAATGCGCAGCCAACTTTGCCGTTCAGTTTTGATCCGTCCGTGTAGTATTTAATATGTCCGGGGTAGTGTGTGCAGAGCTCTAGGTATTTTTGCTTATACTCTTCTGCACTCGTGGTTGCCTTCGTGCTTGATGACAAGTTCATCAAGCACTCCGGACGTGGAGCCAACCAAGGGGCGGTATCACTAAATTGAATTGGATAGACTCGAGGGTATACAAATGACTCTTCGACCAAAATATGATTCAAACGAATCCCAGTTGGTATGGTGGCGAATGGTTTCGATTCATAGAAAGCATGAAATCTAGGGTTGATAACTGATTGGTAGGTAGGATGATGCTTACTGCTGAATAGCTTCGAAGCGTATGAGCAAAGGAGATATGCACGTCGACTCTTCAACGAGGGCTCACCAGCCTCACAATACAGGCTTTCCACCCGACTGGTTCGGAGTGCTCCTATGGCCAGTCGGATGCCCGTGTTGTGCACTGTATTGAGTGGCTTCACGTAGCTCTCTCGGGCCGAGTCGTACACAACACTACCATAATCCAATTTGGAACGTATTTATGCTCGGTAAAGCCGCAACATCGTGGTGCGATCCGCTCCCCATTTGGTACCACTAAGATAACGGAGAAGGTTGAGTGATTTGAAGCACTTGAGTCTGAGTTGCGAAATGTGAGATTTCCAGTTCAACTTCACGTCAAACGTCAGCCCTAGGAACTTTGTCGATACTGCGAATGGGAGAAGTTCTCTACGAAGATATATATCTGGGTCAGGATGCAGACCTCTCAGACGAGAGAAACGCATGCACGTTGATTTTGATGTAGAAAACCTGAACCCAGTTTCATCTTCCCATGCTTCCAGTTTCTTAATTGCAAGTTGGATTTGGCGAGAGGCCGTTGCACTTCTCGCTGACTTACTGAATATAGCCAAGTCGTCAACAAATAAGGAACAAGTGATAGAAGGTGGAACGCTTCTAACAATACCATTTATTGCGATGGCGAACAAAGTAACACTGAGGACAGAACCCTGTGGTACACCGTTCTCTTGGGTGAAATCATCCGACAAAACATTACCAACTCGTACCTTAAAACGTCGGTTGGTCATGAAATTACAGACAAAATTAGGAAGATGGCCTCTGAAACCCCATTGTGATAAGGTTTCCAATATGTTGAAGCGCAAGGTGGTATCGAATGCCTTCTCAAGGTCGAAAAATACAGCTATCACTTCTTGCTTCGTAAGAAAAGCTTCTTGTATGAAGCTTTCCATACGAATAAGATGATCCAAGGTATTTCTATTTTTTCTGAATCCAGACTGTACTGTGCAAAGGAGGTTTCTCCGTTCCAACCACCAAACGAGGCGGTTGTTCAACATCCTTTCCATCACTTCACACAGACAGCTGGTCAGAGATATAGGTCTATAGCTTGATGGTGAATGCTTATCCTTAGATGGTTTCAAGATCGGTACCTGGATAGCTTGTCTCCAAGAATCAGGGAAAGTATCAGTCGAATAGATATGGTTGAACAGATAGAGAAGATCAGTCAAAGCGTCAGCTGGCAGGTGTTTCAAGAACTGATTGTGTATTCCATCAATCCCTGGTGCTGTGTCTCGTTCGCACGTTATCGCGTTCTCCAACTCCCATACACTAAACGGCACGTTATACACCTCGTTGTTCGCAGAAGAGAAATCTAATCTTCTACATTCTGCAGCACGTTTGTGTATTTGGAACGATGCCGAGTAGTGGTGAGAGCTAGAGACGTCCGAGAAATAGGACCCGATAACATTAGCTATTTCCTGTGGCTCGGTAATTAGACTACCATCCTTGTTCAACCCAGATATACAAGATGATTTGAATTTGCCGTCTATCTTCCTCACTCTATTCCACACCTTGGTGAGGGGTGTGTGAGCATTAATGGATGAGATGTAAGAATTCCATGAGGCTTTTTTCGAAGTCTTAATGATGAAACGAGCCCTTGCTCGGAGTTTCCGGAATGCCATAAGGTTGATATTGGTTGGGTATTTCCGGAAAATTCGAAGGGCTTGTTTCCTCTTACGGATCGCCACCTTACATTCCTCGTTCCACCAGGGAACAGGTATGTGGCGTTGGTTGGTCGACGTAAGAGGAATGCTCTATTTCGCGGCGGCAATAATCACCTCTGTCACATGCTCAGTCCTACTATCAGTATCATGTATGTTATTCGAGTTCTTCAAATCAACACGCTTTGTGAAAAGGCTCCAGTTCGCGCGGCGCAAGTTCCACTGCGCACACCGCAAGGGCCGTTGATGAGAATCTACTCTCAAGATGAGTGGGTAGTGGTCGCTACCACACAGATCTGAGTGAACGGAGAAATTGAAAAGAGGTGCGACAGATGGGGTGCAGACACAAAGATCGATCGCTGAAAACGTACCGTTGAAAGCATTAAACCTTGTTTTCTCTCCATTGTTGAGAATAATCAAGTCGTTGTCGTTGAAAAATTGCTCAAAAAGGCGTCCTCTGCCGTTACTATCCACCATTGTGTCACCCCACAAGTTATTGTGGGCATTTAGGTCACCTAGAATAACATAGGGACGTGGAAGCTGTGACACAAGGTTATCCAGATTTATTCTAGTAACTGGAGCCCATTCAGGTAAGTAAATATTACAGATGGTAACAGGCTGAGGAAGAGCAATTCTGACTGCCACTGCCTGTAGTGGTGTTGTTAGCGGCAGTGGACTTACGTGACAGCTGTCGTGGACAGCTGTGGCTACTCCCCCATGGGCTCTGTTACCTGTCAAGTCATCGAAACGATAGAAACTATAATTACGTATCAATGGAGAGTCACAAGGTTTGAAGTGCGTTTCTTGAAAAAAGAAACATATCGGTTTAATGTTTGATGTCAATAGCTTGATTTCTTCTCTGTGCCTGTTGAAACCATTGCAGTTCCATTGTATTAGAGCCATTTTGTGTAGATGATGTTCTTGTTTACTTTAAATGTAGATAGAGTTACCTGAGACCAGCTTAGGTTACTACAGATTTCAAGTTCTTTTTAGATAAAAGGATTTCCCCTCAGAGGATTTTGCGGGAATGCCGAGCTCTGCGGCTACATCCTTTCTTGCTCCTTGGGTACTTCCTCTGTTCCTTCGTTTTTGTTTGGGGGGTGTGAATCCCCGGGTGTCGGGCACAGCACCCGACGCCGGTCGCTCAGTGATGTCGGATGAAGCGCCCGACACAGGAGATTCATCTTCATCCTCACTTCCTGTCACCATTATTTCCTCTACGGTTTCAGCCTCAGCTTCCGGAGTGAATTTACCTTTCAATAGTTTCACCAGATCATGTACCTCGTTCTGTAACTTGTCAATTTTGAGGTTTTGTGACGATACTAACTCTTCCATTCTCTTCTGCTGTTCGATCAGTTTCTTGTTTTCAGCCTTCAAAGTGAGTATTTCTTGCGATTCCTGGGACGTTGTTTTATTAGCTGTGGCTTTGGCAAAAGAAGATGGAAGGGCAGAGATAGGAAAGAGATTTCTATATTTCTGTCGAGCATCTTGATAAGTCATTTTATCGACAGTTTTGAACTCACTGATCTTCCTCTCTTCTAACCACTTACTGCAGGCCTTTGAAGACGCCGCATGTCCACCGTTGCAATTGATGCAACGAGGGCCGGACACGCAAGGCGTTTCGTCGTGCTTCTCAAGGCCGCAGTTCGGGCAGATAGGTTTAGATTTACAGAAAGCTTGGCCATGTCCAAAGCGTTGACAGATGAAACATCGAGTTGGATTTGGAATGTACGGTCTAACAAGTATACTGTTGTAGCCAGCTATCAATTTTGTTGGAACGGTACCGGTAGAAAAAGTCAAAATAAGTGTGGCTGTGGGTACATCCTTTCCATCAACTCGTCGGGTAATACGGTAAACATCCGTAACATTTTGACCAGCGAGTTCAGATTTAATCTCTTCAACGTCACAGCATAAAAGGTCATTGCAAGTAATCACTCCCTTAGAAGAATTAAGGAAGGGATGAGGACTGACTAGGATGGGGAATAAATTTGCAAAGCTGGTGGTCTTCAAAAGCAGTTGTGATTGAATATCGCTGTCTGTTTCTACAAGCAGGAGAGTTCTATTCCTAACTTTCGTGACTTTGCGAACAGTACCAGCAAGACCTCGAATAGCTTTCTCGATAGCAAAAGGTGACACGTCATGGAAGGTTTTACCATCGGAACGTTCTATTTGCAAAAATCTAGGACTAGCTGGTTTGCTTGATTCTAGATTCTGAAGAACTTGTTCTTTCGTACATTTATAATCTCTAAGAGATCGAATTCTTTTTTTGGGGGGGGGGAATTGAGGGGAAATTAAGTGTATTCATATTTGGACCCACGAGTAGCTAGGGAAATAAATGTCCGCTCCCACAGAGCCCCGCTTGTGGGAGTAAGGCTAGAGTAAAACTGAAGTTCACCATGTGTCCAGAGTTTATCGTTTGGAACTACTTTATCCCGTAGTCATTCAGCCCTTTAGCACGATTAATTACACCATTGGCTTGGGTTCATATCCTTGTTCACAGCGAGATCGTCAATATTGTCGTGGGTTTGAGTGGTCACGAGGAGTCGGCACGAAGATAAGAATGAAGACAAGTCCAGGAAAGAGAGAACACAGAGTAGCAAAGATCATGGAAGAGGGTGATAATGATGAATGATTGCACGAGAACTCCTTATGACCGCTCTGGTCACCGAAATGGGCACCCACTCGACCGACGGTCCGAACTTAGTCTGGACCCTCACCCCAGACCTTATCGCCATGGGTGACCCTGCTGGAAGCAAATAAATTGCTTCCGACGATAGCTCTGGGGATCACGGGGCCACGCAAGCCCCCACACCACGTCAAGGTGTTCGGATCCTTTGAGGGGGGTAATATTCTTAGAGTTACCGATAATGTTGCAATTAAACGTCTTCTTAGCAATTTCAATATTCTTTGCATACAAATTTTCACCAGTGATAAATACTTTTTTTTTTATCATACTCATCATGACTATTTATATATTTGTGATACAGTTGTTTCACTTCATCTCCTTGCATTTTCAGTTCATTACTGTACCATTTATTTGATTGTTCAGATTTAGGTCTCGACTTGAACTTTGTTCTGAAAGGAAAAAAGGTCACAGTAAAAGCTTCATCAAAAATACACATACAATCATTAAAAGCATCATTTACATCATCATGTTCATATATACTTGACCAATCAGAGTGGTATAATTCAAATGCAAATCTATCTCTATTTTAATCCATCTTTATTTTTTCTCTATTTATCATTACATTGACTGCCCGCTTAAAAATATTCGGTGTCAAAACACTATCCACCCAGTGTTTTCACGTTGTTTCCGATGTTTTCGTAGTATCAAAATATGATCCGACGGTATCCAAAAAAAATTAACCGAGATTTGGATCACGAAAAATGAGTCAAAATAGCATCCACTCATCCATTTGGTGTCGGAAACATATTTTTCGTATGTTTTAAATGACCATGTTTGGACAACACCTTCCAAATAATGTCAGAGCGAAATTAAAAGGATGTCAAAATGACAGACACTTGAAACTGTTTCGATAGTATTTTGATTATTCAAGAGCAAACTATCAAATATGAGTCGGAACGATAGCAAAGCAGCATCAGAATGGGGACATGTTGGAGCTGTTTGGATGGTTTTTTGATCAATCACGAATATAGCATCAAATATGAGTTAAATAGATAGCGAAGTAGTGTCGAAACAATAGACACTTTGATGCTCTTTGGATAGCATTTCGATCATTATGAACAAAATGTGAAAAATCGTCCAACCAATAGCAAAGTAGCATCAAAATAGGAGACTTGTCGATGCTGTTTGGATGGTGTTTTGATTATTCACGTATGGAGCATCAAAAATGAGTCAAATAGATAGCGGAGTGGTGTCGAAACGATAGACACTTCGATGCTCTTTGGATAGCATTCCGATTATTATGAACAAATGTAAAAATCGTACAACCAATAGCAGAGTAGCATAAAAATAGGAGACTTGTTGATGCTGTTTGGATGGTGTTTTGATAAATCACGGATATAGCATCAAATATGAGTTGAATAGATAGCGGAGTGGTGTCGAAACGATAGACACTTCGATGCTCTTTGGATAGCATTTCGATTATTATGAACAAATGTAAAAATCGTACAACCAATAGCAGAGTAGCATAAAAATAGGAGACTTGTTGATGCTGTTTGGATGGTGTTTTGATTAATCACGGATATAGCATCAAATATGAGTTGAATAGATAGCGGAGTGGTGTCGAAACGATAGACACTTCGATGCTCTTTGGATAGCATTTTGATCATTATGAACAAATGTGAAGAAGCGTCCAATCAGTAACAAAAGAGCATCAAAATGGGGATTCGTTGCAGCTGTATGAATGGTGTTCTGATCAATCACGAATATAGCATCAACCATGAGTGAAATAGATAGCGTAGTAGTGTCGAAACAATAGGCACTTTGATACTCTTTGGATAGCATTTCGATCATTATGAACAAATGTGAAGAATCGTTCAACCAATAGCAAAGTAGCATCAAAATAGAAGACTTGTCGATGCTTCTGAATGGTGCTTTGATTTTTCACGTATAGAGAATCAAATGTGAGTCAAAGATGTGGAAAAATTGTTTCAAAACGATGGATACTTTGATGCTCTTTGGATAGCATTTTGATCAAAATGAACGAATGATGACGAAGCGTCCAACCAGTAGCAAAGTAGCATCAAATTTGGGGACTCGTTGCAGCTGTATGGATGGTGTTTTGATCAATCACGAATATAGCATCGAATAAGAGTCAAAGGTGTGAAGAATAAGTATCAAAACGACAGACTTTTGGGAGCTCTTTGGATAGCATTTGGATCGAAATGAACTAATGGAGAAAAGCATCCAACCAATAGTGAAGTGGCATCAAAATAGTAGACTCGTTTGAGGCTATTTGGATCGTGTTATGATAATTTACGCATTTAGCATCAAAAATAAGTCAAATAGGTGGAAGAGTAATGTCAAAACGATGAGCATTCTGATGCTCTCGAGATAGCATTTGGATCAAAATTGAAGAATGATGAGGAAGTGTCCAACCAGTATCAAAGTGGCATCAAAAAAATGACTCGTTCGAGGCTGTGTGGATCGGTTTTTGATTATTCACGTATGGAGCATCAAATGTGAGTCGAATGAGAGTCATAGGAGTTTTAAAACGATATACTTTCTGATGCTCTTTGGATAGCATTTGGATCGAGATGAACGAATGAGAAAGAGCGTCCAACCAGTAGCAAATTAGAATCAAATTAGAAGACTCGATAAAGCTGTATGGTTCGATTTTCCACGCATATAGCATCAAATATGAGTCGAATATGTAGAAATGAAGTGACAAAACGATAGACATTTTGATGCTCTCAGGATAGCAGTTGGAACATTATGAACGAATGATGAAAAAGCGTCCAACCAGTAGCAAAGTGGCATCAGAAAAAAAACTCGTTTGAGGCTATTTGGATAGTGTTTTGATCAATCACTAATATAGCATCAAATATGAGTCAAAGATGTGGGAAGTAGTATCAAAACGACAGACTTTTAGAAGCTCTTCAAATAGCATTTGGTTCAAAATGAACGAAAGATGAAAAAGCGTCCAAACAGTAGCAAAGTGGCATCAGAAAAGATGACTCGTTTGAGGCTGTTTGGATCGTGTTTTGATCAATCACGAATATAGCATCAAATATGAGTCAAAGATGTAGAAAAGAAGTATCAAAACGACAGACTCTCAGAAGCTCTTTGGATAGCATTTGGTTCAAAATAAACGAAAGATGAAAAAGCGTCCAAACAGTAGCAAAGTGGCATCAGAAAAGATGACTCGTTTGAGGCTGTTTGGATCGTGTTTGAACAATCACGAATATAGCATCAAATATGAGTCAAAGATATAGAAAAGTAGCATCAAAACGACAGACTTTTAGAAGCTCTTTGGATAGCATTTCGATCGAAATGAACGAAAGATCAAAAAGCTTCCAAACAGTAGCAAAGTGGCATCAGAAAAGATGACTCATTTGAGGCTGTTTGGATCGTGTTTGATCAATCACGAATATAGCATCAAATATGAGTCAAAGATATAGAAAAGTAGTATCAAAACGACAGACTTTTAGAAGCTCTTTGGATAGCATTTCGATCGAAATGAACGAAAAATCGAAAAGCATCCAAACAGTAGCAAAGTGGCATCAGAAAAGATGACTCATTTGAGGCTGTTTGGATCGTGTTTGATCAATCACGAATATAGCATCAAATATGAGTCAAAGATATAGAAAAGTAGTATCAAAACGACAGACTTTTAGAAGCTCTTTGGATAGCATTTCGATCGAAATGAACGAAAGATCAAAAAGCTTCCAAACAGTAGCAAAGTGGCATCAGAAAAGATGACTCATTTGAGGCTGTTTGGATCGTGTTTGATCAATCACGAATATAGCATCAAATATGAGTCAAAGATATAGAAAAGTAGCATCAAAACGACAGACTTTTAGAAGCTCTTTGGATAGCATTTCGATCGAAATGAACGAAAGATCAAAAAGCATCCAAACAGTAGCAAAGTGGCATCAAAAAAGATGACTCGTTTGAGGCTGTTTGGATCGTGTTTTGATCGATCACGAATATGGCATAAAAATGAGTAAAAGATGTAGAAAAGTAGTATCAAAACGACAGACTCTTAGTAGCTCTTTGGATAGGATTTGGATCAAAATGAACGAAAGACGAGTAAGCGTCCAAACAGTAGCAAAGTGGCATCAAAGTAGGGGACACTTTGAAGGTTTTTAGACAGTGTTTGGATAAATTGACTTTGACTCTAGTCAAAAAGGTGTCAAAATAGTACGAAATTGACGTCAAAATGAAAGACTTCTTTCACTGCTTTGATAGCGTTTTGATGATTATATAAAAATATTTTTAAAATAAAATCCGTGAGTTGGAGTTCGATGAAAATTGGTGGGCGTTCGTACACTGACGTTACTGATAACTTGTGCAAAATTCGTGTCGATCTGGTCTAAAGCACGGCAGTTATTGAGATTTGAAGTTTTGACAAATTGTTAGAAAACAGGAGAATCAAGTTGTAGGTCGACTTTAAAAGACCACCTCCAAATTTTTAGTGAAATTCGTCCTCTTCTTCTGAAATTTTGAAGTGCATTATATAAAGGGTCAATATATGTTCAGAAAACTTCGAGGACATGTGAAATACGCCCCCCAAAACTCAACATTCCGTTAAAATCACAAAAACAAATTTGAACATTTTGGCGGCATTTTTTTCAAATTCATGATGATGAAATTTTCACACAGCGTTCATATGGATAGAAGAAAGTTTATTTAAAAATTTCAGTGAACCCGAATGGATGATCGTTCTTCAGATATTTCTTGTATATTTAGATATAATTCAGATAATTCTTGTGGATAAGTCTTGAATTTGCGATATGGATAACTGAAGCGGCGCTGTGATCGACTGAAGTTTGAATCGATAAAAAATCCATTACCAACACGTGTCAATATTTCAAATACCTTTACAATCTATACAGCGCATTATACCAGTCGCATCGGAAATAGTACGAAAAAACATGCACTCGACACCTCTTTGACGCGTTCCAAACATGAGTAAATAAGTTATCCCAATAACGGTAACTTACACATCGTCTGAGTAGCCGAGTGTATTTGTCTCTATGTTTGTAATCCTAGGAATATGTCTTCGCCGCTGTCGCCCGATCGAACCTCACTACATCCATGTGAAATTGTTAATGTGACCATGTCTTCTAAAAATGTAATCTCTTTCTCTCTCTCACCCATGCTCAGCTATATCAACACTGTTTGTATTAATAACTTGCTACTAATTTAATTCGGATTTATTAATTTCTTTTTTTTTGACACCTTTTTGACGTCATGTGAGCTCTGTTTTTTTTGCTGAATTGACATGCAATTGATGCTATTTTGACACTGGTTCGATGTGAAGAAACTGGTAAGAAGCAAAATAAATGCCTCTTTGACATCATTTTGACTCCGAATTGACAGTAAAAAACGTCATTTTGACATGACAGACAGTGTCCAAATGGCGTCATTGTACTCTATCCAAGTATGGTCCTTTTGACACAAATGACCATGTTTGGATGCATTGTATGAACACTATTTGGCCCCCGAAAAAATACGGAAAAGCATGCGCTTGACACCTTTTGGATATTACAAGAAAAAAACTTTTTGATGCTGGATGGAAGGTTCTTTGACACTGAAATGAACGCTATTTTCACATCTTTTTCATACTAGATCATATATATTCTGATGTGTATTTGACACTGTCATGACGTGTCCAGGATAGTGATTTGACGCTAAATCGAGACTAGTTGTATATCTTTATGACACTCTTTTGACGTCATAAAAACACTGTTTCTTTTCGGAATTGGCATGAGATTGATGCTATTTTGACACTGATTCGACTTCTTGATGAAGTATGAAGAAATTAGAAAGAAGCAAAATATATGCCTCTCTGACATCATTTTGACACCGGATTGACAGTAAAAACATGTCATTTTGACATGACAAATAGTGTCCAAATGGCGTCATTGTACGCTATCCAAGTGTGGTCCTTTTGACACATATGACCATGTTTGGATGCAGTGTATGCACACTATTTGGACCACGGAAAAAGTACGAGAAAGCATTTGTTCGAAGCCTTTTGGATATTGGAAAAAATACTATTTTGACGCCTTTTTCCACCGGATTATTTACTGTTCTATTGCTGGATTGACACTAGTTGCATACCATATCGACACTTTTCCGACGTTATATTAAGACTGTTCTAATGCTGGATTGGCACTAGTTGCACAACATATCGACACTTTTCCGACGTTATATGAACACTGTTCTGATGCTGGATTGACACTAGTTGCACACCATATCGACACTTTTCCGACGTTATATGAACACTGTTCTAATGCTGGATTGACATGGGATTGATGCTATATTGACACTGGTTTTCATGTCTCTGTGAAGTACTTGAAAGAAGCAAAATATTGCCTCTTGGACATCATTCGGACGCCGAATTGACCGTAAAAACATGTCATTTTGACATGTCAGATGGTGTCAAAATGGCGTCATTGCACGCTATCCAAGTGTGGTCCTTTTGACCCAAATACTCATGTTTGGATGCATTGGATGAACACTGATTGAACACCGAAAATAGTACGAAAAAGCATGTGCTCGACACCTTTCGGATATAAAAAAAAAACACGTTTTTGATGCTGAATGGATGTGTTTTTGACACTGAATATCGACAGTACTTTGACACCTGTTTCATGCCGGATAATATCTATTTTGTCTTGTTTTTGACACTGTCATGACGTCTTCTAGTGAGTGGCTTGACGCTAAATAAATACGTTTCAATACCATATCGACACTTTTTTGACCTTATATTGAAACTGTCTTTATGCTAGATTGCCATGTGATTGATGCTATATTGACACTGGTTCGACGTCCAGGTCAGGTGAATAAACTCAATAAAAATCAAATTAATGCTTCTTGAACATCATTTTGACACCGGACTGACAGTAAAAAGATGTTATTTTAACTTGGAAAATGGTGTCAATATAACGTCAAAAAAATGTCAATAAGGTGAGAGATGGTGTCAAAATAGTGTAATTGTACCCTATCCAAGTGTGGTCCTTTTGACCCAAATACTCATGTTTGGATGCGTGCGTTTGACATCATTTGGATATTAGAAAAAACACTTTTTGATGCCTGATGGACGTTATTTTGACATTGAAAATGGACACTATTTTGACACCAATTTTATACCGGATTATTTTTAAGAGGGTGGCTTATGCAGGTAGAGAGAAGACTTTTATATTCGATTCGATTAGGTGGGTCGTTGCAGCCTAGTTCAAAATTAAAATAGTGATGTCATTTCGAAACAGTAACAGTGCTATATATTGAAATGGGTGAGCCACAATAATCTCTTATTTCAACCGTAGGTTCGCCAATAGTTGACCAGAAAATCCGGTTCACCGCCACCTGAATCATTATTGGGCTTTGAACGGTTTGAGCCTTAGTGGCAGTGACAACAACTGTCAAAAGCCATTCTGACATTTGTTTCTTGAGAGTGACTGATTTGATTATCATAGAAAAATAAAATACCAGAAATACATAAACAATTGTCATTTGACTACAGTAGTAACATCATCTGATTGGTCAGAATTTGCCTTCTCATAGAGGTTATAAGAATGTATTCATGAAAAATTTATTTATCTCATTTCTTATGACACCAGCACATGTAGCTAAGAGGTTAACGCACTCGCTTCATGAAATCCGGGAGGCGAAGGGATATATCGGACCTGGTTCGAACACCGCCACCGTCCATCTTTACAGGAGTTTTTCATCGTTTCCCTCTGTAGTATAGGCTAATTCTGGGATGGTTCCCACAACCACGACATGAACCACGACCGCTCCTTACCCACTATCCTTCCCGATACCTAAGAAACCTTCATTCCATCATCTCGTCAATCATTCATTCGACACCAATATATCGTATTCATCATCATAGTGTGTCGTTGAAACCCAATATAAAGAAAAATCTTATGACTATCAACCCAATCACTACAACACAGTTTCTTACTGTGAACAATTATACATGGTGACGGCATCATCCATTTCGCTCGTACACTTTAACAATTCTACTACTTCATAATATCCGATCACTATTTCAATTCTATTCAAATTATCTTGTACTTCAAATCATATTTGTCTTTTATACTGTAATCTGTATATGTACTTCTATTTTGAGATGATGTGTCTAATCTTGACTGTGATCTTTTAATTATTGACTGATCTCACTATAACATTAATTTTACTGACGTTGCAATCAAGTGTATACTCTTGCTAACTACAATAAAAAGAAATCAATCAATCAAACCAGACCTAAGCAAACAATAATCAGCATAATTTCATGTTCACACCTCACTCTCGACACTTATCACGTTTTCCGTACTCTGAATCAGATCATCCTAGCCTTATGTTTTCATCCGAGTCTGTAATATTGATTGTCCTCTTCGGATTGCCAATGCCACTCACGTACTACTCATACTCTATTACGTTAATTAAACCCCCTTCCACTAGGAGGTGCTGCGATCGCTCTCTCAGCTAGTGTCGCATCTTTCGTCACTCGCGCGTCTCTTTGTCACACCTTCGGTACACTTCGGATAACTTCGAAATACTTCGTGTACACTAGCGTACGTGAAAATGGGTTAGGTTGATTTTGATTTGGTTAAGTTGGGAGTGTATCGCGTCTCTTTGTCACACCTTCGGTACACTTCGGATAGCTTCGAACTGCCTCGTGTACACTAGCGTACGTGAAAATGGGTCAGGTTGGTTTGGTTTTCAAGAGTGCATTGGAGTATCATACTCTATTACGTTAATTAAACCTCCCTCCCACTAGGAGGTGCTGCGATCGCTCTCTCAGCTAGTGTCGCATCTTTCGTCACTCGCGCGTCTCTTTGTCACACCTTCGGTACACTTCGGATAACTTCGAAATACTTCGTGTACACTAGCGTACGTGGAAATGGGTTAGGTTGACTTTGGTTTGGTTCAGTTGGGAGTGTATCGCGTCTCTTTGTCACACTTTCGGTACACTTCGGATAACTTCGAAATACTTCGTGTACACTAGCGTACGTGAAAATGGGTTAGGTTGATTTTGGTTTGGTTAGGTTGGGAGTGTATCGCGTCTCTTTGTCACACCTTCGGGACACTTCGGATAACTTCGAAATACTTCGTGTACACTAGCGTACGTGAAAATGGGTTAGGTTGATTTTGGTTTGGTCAAGTTGGGAGTGTATCGCGTCTCTTTGTCACACCTTCGGTACACTTCGGATAACTTCGAAATACTTCGTGTACACTAGCGTACGTGGAAATGGGTTAGGTTGACTTTGGTTTGGTTAAGTTGGGAGTGTATCGCGTCTCTTTGTCACA
Organism: Brachyptera risi; assembly: GCA_964007535.1. NCBI lineage: Eukaryota > Metazoa > Arthropoda > Insecta > Plecoptera > Taeniopterygidae > Brachyptera > Brachyptera risi. The sequence goes on from CAXFZR010000545.1 coordinate 32,449, forward strand.
CTTTCGGAACACTTCGGATAACTTCGAAATACTTCGTGTACACTAGCGTACGTGAAAATGGGTTAGGTTGATTTTGGTTTGGTCAAGTTGGGAGTGTATCGCGTCTCTTTGTCACACCTTCGGTACACTTCGGATAACTTCGAAATACTTCGTGTACACTAGCGTACGTGAAAATGGGTTAGGTTGATTTTGGTTTGGTCAAGTTGGGAGTGTATCGCGTCTCTTTGTCACACCTTCGGTACACTTCGGATAACTTCGAAATACTTCGTGTACACTAGCGTACGTGGAAGTGGGTTAGGTTGGTTTGATTTTTGAGAGTACATCGGAGTCTCATACTCTATTACGTTAATTAAACCCCCTTTCCACTAGGAGGTGCTGCGATCGCTCTCTCAGCTAGTGTCGCATCTTTCGTCACTCGCGCGTCTCTTTGTCACACCTTCGGGACACTTCGGATAACTTCGAAATACTTCGTGTACACTAGCGTACGTCGAAATGGGTTAGGTTGATTTTGGTTTGGTTAAGTTGGGAGTGTATCGCGTCTCTTTGTCACACCTTCGGAATACTTCGGATAACTTCGAACTGCCTCGTGTACACTAGCGTACGTGAAAGTGGGTTGGGTTGATTTTGGTTTGGTTTGGTTAAGAGGGGAGCCCGTAGACTGGACCCCGATATTGTGGTCCACAAAAGTGTATTAAATGTCGTGTGGATATAGTGTACCACAAACTAGATATACTGTACCCCAAAGCTCGTTAGACATACTGCACCCCGGTATTCTGGTCCCCGATATAGTGGGCCACAAAACTAGGACAAGGGTGGTCCAGAATATCTTTTCCGAACGACCGAAGTGGTATTGTGGACCCCGATAAACTGATACACAGAGATTTGGCATTGTTGACCCCAATAAACTGAGCCCCGATATTGTGGGCCACAAAAGTGTATTAAATGTCGTGTGGATATAGTGTACCACAAACTAGATATACTGTACCCCAAAGCTCGTTAGACATACTGCACCCCGGTATTCTGGTCCCCGATATAGTGGGCCACAAAACTAGAACACGGGTGGTCCAGAATATCTTTTCCAAACGACCGAAGTGGTATTGTGGACCCCAATAAACTGATACACAAAGATTTGTCATTGTTAACCCCAATAAATCTTTGTGTATCAGTTTATTGGGGTCCACAATACCACTTCGGTCGTTTGGAAAAGATATTCTGGACCACCCGTGTTCTAGTTTTGTGGCCCACTATATCGGGGACCAGAATACCGGGGTGCAGTATGTCTAACGAGCGTTGGGGTACAGTATATCTAGTTTGTGGTACACTATATCCACACGACATTTAATACACTTTTGTGGCCCACAATATCGGGGTTCAGTTTATTGGGGTCAACAACGACAAATCTCTGTGTATCAGTTCATTGGGGTCCACAATACCACTTCGGTCGTTTGGAAAAGATATTCTGGACCCCCATGTTCTAGTTTTGTGGCCCACTATATTGGGGACCACAAAACCAAAGTATTTGTACAATTTTCTGGTTTAAACGTGTGGGCCACAATACTGGGGTCCACTTTATCCTTTTCTTGGGGTACAGAATATCGGGGTTCACAATACTGTGGCCCACAAGAGCGGTACCCGTTAAGAGTGTATTGCGTCCCTTTGTCACACCTTCGGTACACTTCGGATAACTTCGAAATACTTCGTGTACACTAGCGTACGTGAAAGTGGGTTGGGTTGGTTTGGTTTTTAAGAGTGCATTGGAGTCTCATACTCTATTACGTTAATTAAACTCCCTCCCACTAGAGGTGCTGCGATCGCTCTCTCAGCTAGTGTCGCATCTTTCGTCACTCGCGCATCTCTTTGTCACACCTTCGGTACACTTCGGATAACTTCGAAATACTTCGTGTACACTAGCGTACGTGAAAATGAGTTAGGTTGATTTTGGTTACATTGGAGTTCGCTCATCTTTCGACCATCGTTCAATGTCACCACATGTGGGCACAGTTGTTGTTGTTGTTGTTGTTGTTTCTGATGTTTTTGTTGTTGTTGTCCTTGTCCTTGCGCGCAGCCTTAATTGACCTGAATAACACAATAAAGTCAATTCAATGAACCCAACCTAACCAAACCAAACCAACCTACACTAACTAACCGCACCGAATGAATATCCTGAACCAATATATTGATATAAATTAACATATCAACTTCCGGTTCAATAAATAGGCATCGAATAGACTTTGTGGTATACAAGTTTTTTTGGTGGTTACTCTGTGTAGCGGTATGATATATCAAAATTGTAATGATATGAACGGTAAGGCGCCTGAAGGGTGTACACCGGAATAAAGTCGACTCGGTTGTGTGATATGGGTTTGGGTGTTCAAACTTACGTGAACCCTAACCACATTCCATTGAGAATACCACGAAGCCCGCATGACACACGACCGAGACACATTCACTCTTCAGCGCGCCCGACATGAAATACGAATTATTGGGTGACTATTCCTTTGAAGATATGATTTTTCAAACTGTATACTCAACATGAGTATATACAACTTTAT
>CAXFZR010000545.1:40000-42021 GCA_964007535.1 Brachyptera risi
GATACAATATAAAAGGGCGAGGTTCGGTCGGGAGGCAGCTCATCCACCTAACCTTGTCAGATTTAAGTTTTCAGCTATAAGTCTTACAGAAATAAAAATATTGAAAGTATGGTAAATGGTAATAATACAGATAGTTGATTTCTAAATGTCAAATTATCAACATAACATGGTACATAATAATTATTTCTATATACATTTCACAATTTTACAACTAGTTTTACAACTAAACATTTATATACTTTCCATTCTTTCATAATCAATTCATGTCTAAATTTACTTTATGTCAATTACCCCAGCACAAGATAGGATTTACCCCCTAATCTTAATGGGGTATAAACAGCAATGTACAACATTTATGTATTTTAACTTGACTCAATAAAGAAACTATATCATCAATTGAGAGTATCTTAAGAAACTAATGATACCCATGCTGGTTCAATACTTAGGCCTGATACATGGTTGATCAGAAGTAAACTTAAAATTATATTTGGCTTGAAGCACTGTATTAAAATCATTGGTAATAAATGAATGAGGGTAATACAAATACGCGTGCTGTTTGAGGGTTGCGTTGGTTTACCGCTCCTTTGTGGTGACTTCACTCAACTCTAAAACACGTTCCCATTTCCCAGTACTTTCCTCACAACTAACGATCGCTGCTCTACCTGGTGCTGTTTTGTAGAAACTTGATGTCATGTCTTCCATATAACTTTAAATATTGGCATCTATAGGATGCAGTGCATATCGGAATCCAAGATGCGATGGAAGTCAACAAGTGCGCTTGACTTATATATGAAAGGATAATATAACCGAGACGCGTGGCTGAATTGTAACACACTGATCAGTCATTCGGGAGACCGGGGTTCGATTCCCGCCATGATCGACCATCCTGACAGGATTTTTTCGTGGTTTCTCTCTGTCGTTCAGGTTGATACTGGGATGGTTCCTTGACAACAGGCCACGACCGACTCCTTCCCACCACACAAAACACCTAATGAAATAACCTTCCATCCTATCATATCATACCATCATTTCATTCATCATCCACCGACGCCAATAGATCGTAGCCATCAGTATAGTGCGGCGTATATATATATGGGATAGGAATTGAGGACACCATATCAGACCAGCAGACCAACGCAACCCTCAATGCATCTTGATCGCAAAGAAGAAAACAAACATAGAAACGAAGTCATTCTCCCCGACGAGCTGAATGGGAGTCTTCGCAACGCTCATCTGAATATATTTTTTCAATATGTCGTTGACTGTACACTCATCTAGCAAAAATAGCATCACGTCCTCAGTGTATTTTCCGACGGCGTTGACTGGTGCTGTTTAAGAAATACTTGAGCTGTCACTTTTCCTCTTTTCTTATTCGTATACTTGTTGTGGGTGTGAGAGAGCGAGAGAGAAAGAGAGAGAGAGAGCGAGAGAGAGAGAGAGAGAGAGAGAGAGAGAGAGAGGAAGAAAGAGGGTGAGGATGAGAGAGGGATATATAGAGAGAGAGGGAGGGAAAGAGAGAGAGAGAGACAGAGATTGATGAAGAGGGCGAGGATGAGAGAGGGGGAGAGAAAGAGAGAGAGAGAGAGAGAGTATGTGAGCGAGAGGAAGAGGGCGAGGGTGAGAGAGGAAGAGAAAGAGAAAGAGAGAGAGAGAGAAAGAGAGAGAGAGAAAGAGGGATAGAGAGAAAGAGAGAGAGAGAGAGAGAGAAAGAGAGAAAGAAAGAGAGAGATAAAGAAAGAGAGGGATAGAGAGAAAGAGATAGAGAGAAAGAGAGAGAAAGAGATAGAGAGAAAGAGAGAGAAAGAGAGATAGAGAGAGAGAGAGAGAGAGAGAGAGACAGAGAGAGAGAGAGAGAGATATGAAGAGAGAAAAAAATAGAAAGAGGTGTATTTCTTTCTAACATGTCTATTCCTAACGCTGTCAGTCGTATTGACAAGTGGGGGAAAAGAACAAGGGTTGACTGGTGAGTTTTTGGAAGGGTTTAGGGGAGGGAAAGGGGGATAGTTGTGGCAGTGTTTATT
>CAXFZR010000546.1:0-52077 GCA_964007535.1 Brachyptera risi
AAATCCACAAAGAAGTTTAAAAAAGGCGCGTATTTCTAAGCAATGTCATGAATGTTACCTGGTAAATTTTCGAAAATATTATTCTAATCTAGGTTCAAAACGTAGGGTCTACTTTTCATACACACATATTGAAGCTTTTTACCACTCAGCATTTTTTCTAAATCAAAATTAAAGTATTTAAATTGCACTTCTCGTCTTCATGTCTTCATTTACGTCTATATAACTGATGTGAGCGAGCGGGGAAGCTGGTGAGGGTGTCAAATGGGTGCGCTCGTTGTCACAAACCAAACGGTAGTACCGAATACTAATATTTTGTCGGGAATTATCAACCATGTCAGTTCAAACGCCTCCCCTACCGTTCGGCTTGTGACAATAGTTCAATCCTTGTCAAATATATTATCAATTTGACTACACAGAATGTTATCAAAAATTGCATTGTTTTACGTTGGTTCATGAGATCATACCGCAGGCCGCCAGTTGGGAAGCCCTGCATTACGGTATTATATTCATTGACTGAAAAATGATTCATGCCAGAATATCATTATCTTGGGTAGTTTCAAGGTACATGCACCTGGAAATAGGATAAAGAAATTGAATGTGCCAGGCCATGCATGAACAGAGCACACGACTTACTTTCACCATGAGTCTATGACGGCCCACCACTTTTACCCTATACTAATAGGCACATGGGCCACTATTTACAGCTAATAATTAGATGGGCATAGCAAAAATTCAATTTCATATAGTAACTTCCGGTACCGTAACCTTTTCTCTGTCAAGCATCCCGATAATACACAGTAACAACAACTTTGAACTTTTTTGGACATTTGGTGTTACCAATATATAGGCCTACCAGAATAGATTGGTATTATTATTGAACAAAATTGGTCTGGCACTTCTCTTTTGGAAAATGATGTTGAAAATCTCTTACATTTTCGATTGGCATTGGGTAGAATGATACATTTTTAGATTTCATCTGGTTGAAATCAAGTTTTTGCTGGATGCTAAATTATTGTTTCAATACTGGTAGGCCCAGGCCTAGGCCTACATGTTAATACCAGGTTGATAGAGGTATTTTATATAAGGTTGCTCACATCTCGAAAACATCCAAAGTCCTCAGATTTGAACCCATTGTTACACTTGATTACGCTGCTAACACACATTCTTTGCCAGCTGACTTCAAACTGCCATTTATTATTCTAAAACTGGTGTGTTATTTTTAATCCTACCTCTAAGTTTGTCTGCCTCAGAATCTGCGTGAATGCTTCCCAGCTTTTGACCTTGAGCCATTGAGTTGGATGCACTTTCGTTTGACGGGAAGCCAAGCGAACCTCGGAAGCGCGATAGGAAGCTTGGGTTACGAGATTGTTCTGCTACCGCATTACGATCAGTCTTGAAGCCACGCACTTGAACATCTGTAAAGAGAATCACCATAGTTTGAAATAATATTGTGGCTAGGCTTGACAAAGAATAATCTAGGGTTGGCTATGTTGAAGTGTTATAGATTAAATGAAATTTTAAATATGAAAACAAAAATAGACTACCGGTAATGGTTAACTTACCAAATGAAAATGGCCTTCCTACTAACAAGTCTCGTACATGTGAACTATAGAATTTTGCCGGTATTGAGACACACATTGCAGGCACGCTAGAGCTTGGTTGAGTAAGTTCACGAATGGTGAATCCATGTCTGTTTTCGAAAAAGGTGTCAGCAGAGGTATACGAAACTTGCCAGTGCTTTTTAGACTTCAGATTAGTTACAGACTGGCTGGGAAGTTGTTTCCATGTAAGCCAGGTTCCAAATTTATCTGATCCAATTTTAAATTTGCCCTTCAGCAAACTCTTGGCAGGAAATTCGGTAAAATTTTCAACGCACTGAAAATGAAACAATTGTCAGTTGGTGTTGGATTCTTCAGGCCTAGCTACCTTCATGACCATGTGAATTGATGCTATTATCAAATAGCGGTCTAGTTTCATAAAAATAATGAACCCTGAGGAAGTTTTTACATTTAAAAGCCTAAGACTTATGGTAAAAGCTGCTACCAGTACTGTTTAGTAGGCCTAGGCCTAGGCCTAGTAGGTCCTACCATTTGCTAGGTCAAGTTGCACACTACATGCATCTAAGTAGGCCTATGCTTATTACAAAATTAATGGTATGAATAGGCTCACAACCTAGGTAAGCTTACAGCCAACATTGAAATGTAGTCCTACTAGTAACCTGAACCTAAATATAATGAGGTTTAAAACATGTGAACCTAGGCATCCACAGAACCGAAATGAATAATTATATTTCAATCAGTGAGTACACAATCAATCCCAACTTTCAAGTAATCTATCAACTCACTTCTTGAAAGCTGTCGTTACAAATGGCATTGATTTCGCCATCTGTCGCAAGTTCTTCCGCTCGTACCACCTTCCTTGGCCTGTGGTTCCGAGGCGATACGCTCAGAGCCGAAGTTAATTGTGAAAGGTGAAAACACACCTGAGATTTAAATACAGTAGTATTAGAAAATTTGATAAGATATTGGAGAGAATACTCAGCCGTCTGAAAGCATAAGGTTAGGATGATGACATGTAGGCCTAGGCCTAGGGCCTAGGCTAGGCCAAAACAATGGATAAGGGAAAGTTGAATTCGGTTTGTACACAAATCTACGAGTTCCATACCTGATTTTGAGTTTGCAAGGAAAACATGGATTGTGATGTTAGACGAACTTGTTGTAGGTAATAATGTAAAATTGATGAGAAATGCACAACTAAATAATTTTTAACAGCTAAACTTGCCCTAGCTCATGATTAAGAAATGAAACCATCTTGACAATACTGCCAACATCAACAATGTTGAAATCTAGAACAGTCTGAAAGAATCTGCTCGAAATATATCGAATAGTTATAGAAGTCCAGATACCATGAAAAAACGTTAGAATACATATATCAATCATGCATTCTTCAATCACATATGTTTCACAACCTTTCATCAGACAATTTTCACGATCTGTGGAGAAAATTAAATTAAACGAAGTGGCTATTTGCAGATAGCCCTACGTTTTCGATATGTGAAATATTGCAACAGTGTAGCAGCCGGCGCATGCGTGGGGGAGATGTCTATCTGAGACGCAACAGACGCGCGCTGCCGCTAAATTCAATTCAAATATATTAATAGAATATATATATATATATATATATATATATATATATATATATATATATATATATATATATATATATATATATATATATATATATATATAAATAGAGAATAGAAAGAAAAATAAATATCGCAAATAAAAATATAGAATATAGAAATATATATATATAGAGAAAAATAAATAGGTCTATGGAAAATAAATTCTTACCAAAAGAAAAAGAAATATTGAAAATAAAAATATAGGATATAGAAATATGTATATAGAAAGAAAAATAAATATATAAAATAAATTCTTACCAAACTACCACCAAAATTGTAGAATATGGAAATATAAAAATATAAATATAGAAAGAAAAATAAATATATAAAATACATTCTTACCACACTACTACTAAAATTGAGGGTAGTTGAGAACACCTGACATTGAACAATATAATAAAACGGCAGGAATGAAGTTATTGCAAAAATAAAGAGAACAATTGCCCCCCAAAAAACCTGTATTATCATTTTTATCGAAATTACATTAATATATAGTAAAATTACCTGAGTAATTTGAGGCGTTTGATAATTCTTACATATTTTATATAAACTCTTTATGAGTATGACCATAACTTTTTATCTATAGTACTTCATGCATTATATCATAATCATACTTTATATTACAATCATGGCACGTCAAATACGATGGGAATAACCTGCTAGTAATAATTTAATCTTTGTATGATTTCGTTATCATCATTTCATTATCTCTTTTTTCTACATTTTCTCATTCAAACCTAGTCAAATTATATTTATTTTGTTATTCTCTAAAATGTTGTTATCGAAAATGTTTTTATATTTTAATTATAAATTTTTATAAATTAAATTTATAAATTTTAAATTATATTTAAGCACTATAAATAAAATTCATATACTGAAAGACTTTTATCTACTGCGAAAAATTATGGTCACAGACAGCGCAGTCCTGGTGTTGAAGACCATTAGTTTTAAATAATCAAAATGGGGTGGTAAGATCGCCCTTGTGGTGCCCCGTCCAAACGATCCTATCTTTCATCCATAGCCTTGATTGGGGAACAATGATTTGGTATCAAGTTTCGATGTTATTAAAAAAAAAAAAAAAAAAAAAAAAAAATATTTTAATTAATTGATTTTTATTCTGTGTTTTTGCAATCTTATAATGTAAGACAGAGTCTTGAATAAAGATACATATATTATATGATATTGAGAAGTTCATTGCTCATCAAAATTGTAATAATTTGAATATTCACTTGAGTAAGCTTTTAGTAACAGATTAGATTTCAGTTTGAAATAAAGTATTCCCATTTTACATATGTTTTTGGTGTATAATTTAGATTCAAAGTAGCGCCTATTGGGAGTTAATCTGAGTTGATTCTGATTTATATAATACATTGTGTACATTTTCTTTTTGCCTCGTGTCACGTCTTTTCTTGGGTTTCAACGACGCACTGTAATGATGACTAAGATATATCGGTGTCGGATGAATGACCAAGATGAAGGTTTCTTAGATAATCGGAAAGTACAGTGGAGGAAAGCGGTCATGGCCTATATTGTAGGAACCCTGCCAGCATTAATTAATGAATTGATTAATTAATTCATTCATGTTTATTAGCAACATATGTGCTATCTGCACAAGATACAAGTCATTATAACACTTTACAATTTAATTACAATACTAATGACAGTCAACTTAGAAAATAATCACCCAGTTCATCATTTTAGTCTTAATACTACATTTAAATTCATTATCACTACTAGCTTTCGTAACATCACTTGGCAAGCTGTTATACTGTCCTAATCCTAAATAAAATATCGATTTAAGTCTAACCTCCCTAGAGCAGACCTCTAAATATTAGCATTAGCCTAGACCAGTGATTCTCAACCTCACTACACACTGCAGACCATTATACACACTGCAGACCATTATACACACTGCAGACCATTATACACATTGCAGACCATTATACACACTGCAGACCATTATACACACTGCAGACCATTATACACACTGCAGACCATTATGCACACTGCAGACCATTATACACACTGCAGACCATTATACACACTGCAGACCATTATACACACTGCAGACCATTATACACACTGCAGACCATTATACACACTGCAGACCATTATACACACTGCAGACCATTATACACACTGCAGACCATTATATACACTGCAGACCATTATACACACTGCAGACCATTATACACACTGCAGACCATTATACACACTGCAGACCATTATACACACTGCAGACCATTATACACACTGCAGACCATTATACACACTGCAGACCATTATACACACTGCAGACCATTATACACACTGCAGACCATTATACACACTGCAGACCATTATACACACTGCAGACCATTATACACACTGCAGACCATTATACACACTGCAGACCATTATACACACTGCAGACCATTATACACACTGCAGACCATTATACACACTGCAGACCATTATACACACTTCAGACCATTATACACACTGCAGACCATTATACACACTGCAGACCATTATACACACTGCAGACCATTATACACACTGCAGACCATTATACACACTGCAGACCATTAAATACACTGCAGACCATTATACACACTGCAGACCATTATACACACTGCAGACCATTATACACACTGCAGACCATTATATACACTGCAGACCATTTACACACTGCAGACCATTATATACACTGCAGACCATTATATACACTGCAGACCATTATACACACTGCAGACCATTATACACACTGCAGACCATTATATACACTGCAGACCATTATACACACTGCAGACCATTATACACACTGCAGACCATTATACACACTGCAGACCATTATACACACTGCAGACCATTATACACACTGCAGACCATTATACACACTGCAGACCATTATACACACTGCAGACCATTATATACACTGCAGACAATTTACACACTGCAGACCATTATATACACTGCAGACCATTATATACACTGCAGACCATTAAACACACTGCAGACCATTATACACACTGCAGACCATTATATACACTGCAGACCATTATATACACTGCAGACCATTATACACACTGCAGACCATTATACACACTGCAGACCATTATACACACTGCAGACCATTATACACACTGCAGACCATTATACACACTGCAGACCATTATACACACTGCAGACCATTATACACACTGCAGACCATTATACACACTGCAGACCATTATACACACTGCAGACCATTATACACATTGCAGACCATTATACACACTGCAGACCATTATACACACTGCAGACCATTATACACACTGCAGACCATTATGCACACTGCAGACCATTATACACACTGCAGACCATTATACACACTGCAGAACATTATACACACTGCAGACCATTATACACACTGCAGACCATTATACACACTGCAGACCATTATATACACTGCAGACCATTATACACACTGCAGACCATCATATACACTGCAGACCATTAAACACACTGCAGACCATTATACACACTGCAGACCATTATACACACTGCAGACCATTATACACACTGCAGACCATTATACACACTGCAGACCATTATACACACTGCAGACCATTATACACACTGCAGACCATTATACACACTGCAGACCATTATACATACTGCAGACCATTATACACACTGCAGACCATTATACACACTGCAGACCATTATACACACTGCAGACCATTATACACACTGCAGACCATTATACACACTGCAGACCATTATACACACTGCAGACCATTATATACACTGCAGACCATTATACACACTGCAGACCATTATACACACTGCAGACCATTATATACACTGCAGACCATTATACACACTGCAGACCATTATACACACTGCAGACCATTATACACACTGCAGACCTTTATACACACTGCAGACCATTATACACACTGCAGACCATTATACACACTGCAGACCATTATACACACTGCAGACCATTATACACACTGCAGACCATTATACACACTGCAGACCATTATACACACTGCAGACCATTATACACACTGCAGACCATTATATACACTGCAGACCATTATACACACTGCAGACCATTATACACACTGCAGACCATTATACACACTGCAGACCATTATACACACTGCAGACCAAAGAAAATATCAAATTTCACTTTGATATCCAAAGATATCCCTGAGACTATCTACAATTTATCCTACGCGTGATGAAGGTTCCGGTGACCGTCCCCGCTATCCCACAACACTAGCGCACAAGTGGTTTGCACCGTCATGTCTCGTCAATACAAGAATCTACGCGTGATGAAGGTTCCGGTGACCGTCCCCGCTATCCCACAACACTAGCGCACAAGTGGTTTGCACCGTCATGTCTCGTCAATACAAGAATCTACGCGTGATGAAGGTTCCGGTGACCGTCCCCGCTATCCCACAACACTAGCGCACAAGTGGTTTGCACCGTCATGTCTCGTCAATACAAGAATCTACGCGTGATGAAGGTTCTGGTGACCGTCCCCGCTATCCCACAACACTAGCGCACAAGTGGTTTGCACCGTCATGTCTCGTCAATACAAGAATCTACGCGTGATGAAGGTTCCGGTGACCGTCCCCTCTATCCCACAACACTAGCGCACAAGTGGTTTGCACCGTCATGTCTCGTCAATACAAGAATCTACGCGTGATGAAGGTTCCGGTGACCGTCCCCGCTATCCCACAACACTAGCGCACAAGTGGTTTGCACCGTCATGTCTCGTCAATACAAGAATCTACGCGTGATGAAGGTTCCGGTGACCCTCCCCGCTATCCCACAACACTAGCGCACAAGTGGTTTGCACCGTCATGTCTCGTCAATACAAGAATCTACGCGTGATGAAGGTTCCGGTGACCGTCCCCGCTATCCCACAACACTAGCGCACAAGTGGTTTGCACCGTCATGTCTCGTCAATACAAGAATCTACGCGTGATGAAGGTTCCGGTGACCGTCCCCGCTATCCCACAACACTAGCGCACAAGTGGTTTGCACCGTCATGTCTCGTCAATACAAGAATCTACGCGTGATGAAGGTTCCGGTGACCGTCCCCGCTATCCCACAACACTAGCGCACAAGTGGTTTGCACCGTCATGTCTCGTCAATACAAGAATCTACGCGTGATGAAGGTTCCGGTGACCGTCCCCGCTATCCCACAACACTAGCGCACAAGTGGTTTGCACCGTCATGTCTCGTCAATACAAGAATCTACGCGTGATGAAGGTTCCGGTGACCGTCCCCGCTATCCCACAACACTAGCGCACAAGTGGTTTGCACCGTCATGTCTCGTCAATACAAGAATCTACGCGTGATGAAGGTTCCGGTGACCGTCCCCGCTATCCCACAACACTAGCGCACAAGTGGTTTGTACCGTCATGTCTCGTCAATACAAGAATCTACGCGTGATGAAGGTTCCGGTGACCGTCCCCGCTATCCCACAACACTAGCGCACAAGTGGTTTGCACCGTCATGTCTCGTCAATACAAGAATCTACGCGTGATGAAGGTTCCGGTGACCGTCCCCTCTATCCCACAACACTAGCGCACAAGTGGTTTGCACCGTCATGTCTCGTCAATACAAGAATCTACGCGTGATGAAGGTTCCGGTGACCGTCCCCGCTATCCCACAACACTAGCGCACAAGTGGTTTGCACCGTCATGTCTCGTCAATACAAGAATCTACGCCTGATGAAGGTCCGGTAACCGTCCCTGCTATCCCACAACACTAGCGCACAAGTGGTTTGCACCGTCATGTCTCGTCAATACAAGAATCTACGCGTGATGAAGGTTCCGGTGACCGTCCCCGCTATCCCACAACACTAGCGCACAAGTGGTTTGCACCGTCATGTCTCGTCAATACAAGAATCTACGCGTGATGAAGGTTCCGGTGACCGTCCCCGCTATCCCACAACACTAGCGCACAAGTGGTTTGCACCGTCATGTCTCGTCAATACAAGAATCTACGCGTGATGAAGGTTCCGGTGACCGTCCCCGCTATCCCACAACACTAGCGCACAAGTGGTTTGCACCGTCATGTCTCGAATCTACGCGTGATGAAGGTTCCGGTGACCGTCCCCGCTATCCCACAACACTAGCGCACAAGTGGTTTGCACCGTCATGTCTCGTCAATACAAGAATCTACGCGTGATGAAGGTTCCGGTGACCGTCCCCGCTATCCCACAACACTAGCGCACAAGTGGTTTGCACCGTCATGTCTCGTCAATACAAGAATCTACGCTTGATGAAGGTTCCGGTGACCGTCCCCGCTATCCCACAACACTAGCGCACAAGTGGTTTGCACCGTCATGTCTCGTCAATACAAGAATCTACGCGTGATGAAGGTTCCGGTGACCGTCCCCGCTATCCCACAACACTAGCGCACAAGTGGTTTGCACCGTCATGTCTCGTCAATACAAGAATCTACGCGTGATGAAGGTTCCGGTGACCGTCCCCTCTATCCCACAACACTAGCGCACAAGTGGTTTGCACCGTCATGTCTCGTCAATACAAGAATCTACGCGTGATGAAGGTTCCGGTGACCGTCCCCGCTATCCCACAACACTAGCGCACAAGTGGTTTGCACCGTCATGTCTCGTCAATACAAGAATCTACGCCTGATGAAGGTCCGGTGACCGTCCCTGCTATCCCACAACACTAGCGCACAAGTGGTTTGCACCGTCATGTCTCGTCAATACAAGAATCTACGCGTGATGAAGGTTCCGGTGACCGTCCCCGCTATCCCACAACACTAGCGCACAAGTGGTTTGCACCGTCATGTCTCGAATCTACGCGTGATGAAGGTTCCGGTGACCGTCCCCGCTATCCCACAACACTAGCGCACAAGTGGTTTGCACCGTCATGTCTCGTCAATACAAGAATCTACGCGTGATGAAGGTTCCGGTGACCGTCCCCGATATCCCACAACACTAGCGCACAAGTGGTTTGCACCGTCATGTCTCGTCAATACAAGAATCTACGCGTGATGAAGGTTCCGGTGACCGTCCCCGCTATCCCACAACACTAGCGCACAAGTGGTTTGCACCGTCATGTCTCGTCAATACAAGAATCTACGCGTGATGAAGGTTCCGGTGACCGTCCCCGCTATCCCACAACACTAGCGCACAAGTGGTTTGCACCGTCATGTCTCGTCAATACAAGAATCTACGCGTGATGAAGGTTCCGGTGACCGTCCCCGCTATCCCACAACACTAGCGCACAAGTGGTTTGCACCGTCATGTCTCGTCAATACAAGAATCTACGCGTGATGAAGGTCCGGTGACCGTCCCCGCTATCCCACAACACTAGCGCACAAGTGGTTTGCACCGTCATGTCTCGTCAATACAAGAATCTACGCGTGATGAAGGTTCCGGTGACCGTCCCCGCTATCCCACAACACTAGCGCACAAGTGGTTTGCACCGTCATGTCTCGTCAATACAAGAATCTACGCGTGATGAAGGTTCCGGTGACCGTCCCCTCTATCCCACAACACTAGCGCACAAGTGGTTTGCACCGTCATGTCTCGTCAATACAAGAATCTACGCGTGATGAAGGTTCCGGTGACCGTCCCCGCTATCCCACAACACTAGCGCACAAGTGGTTTGCACCGTCATGTCTCGTCAATACAAGAATCTACGCCTGATGAAGGTCCGGTGACCGTCCCTGCTATCCCACAACACTAGCGCACAAGTGGTTTGCACCGTCATGTCTCGTCAATACAAGAATCTACGCGTGATGAAGGTTCCGGTGACCGTCCCCGCTATCCCACAACACTAGCGCACAAGTGGTTTGCACCGTCATGTCTCGTCAATACAAGAATCTACGCGTGATGAAGGTTCCGGTGACCGTCCCCGCTATCCCACAACACTAGCGCACAAGTGGTTTGCACCGTCATGTCTCGTCAATACAAGAATCTACGCGTGATGAAGGTTCCGGTGACCGTCCCCGCTATCCCACAACACTAGCGCACAAGTGGTTTGCACCGTCATGTCTCGTCAATACAAGAATCTACGCGTGATGAAGGTTCCGGTGACCGTCCCCGCTATCCCACAACACTAGCGCACAAGTGGTTTGCACCGTCATGTCTCGTCAATACAAGAATCTACGCGTGATGAAGGTTCCGGTGACCGTCCCCGCTATCCCACAACACTAGCGCAAAAGTGGTTTGCACCGTCATGTCTCGTCAATACAAGAATCTACGCGTGATGAAGGTTCCGGTGACCGTCCCCGCTATCCCACAACACTAGCGCACAAGTGGTTTGCACCGTCATGTCTCGTCAATACAAGAATCTACGCGTGATGAAGGTTCCGGTGACCGTCCCCGCTATCCCACAACACTAGCGCACAAGTGGTTTGCACCGTCATGTCTCGTCAATACAAGAATCTACGCGTGATGAAGGTTCCGGTGACCGTCCCCGCTATCCCACAACACTAGCGCACAAGTGGTTTGCACCGTCATGTCTCGTCAATACAAGAATCTACGCGTGATGAAGGTTCCGGTGACCGTCCCCGCTATCCCACAAAACTAGCGCACAAGTGGTTTGCACCGTCATGTCTCGTCAATACAAGAATCTACGCGTGATGAAGGTTCCGGTGACCGTCCCCGCTATCCCACAACACTAGCGCACAAGTGGTTTGCACCGTCATGTCTCGTCAATACAAGAATCTACGCGTGATGAAGGTTCCGGTGACCGTCCCCGCTATCCCACAACACTGGCGCACAAGTGGTTTGCACCGTCATGTCTCGTCAATACAAGAATCTACGCGTGATGAAGGTTCCGGTGACCGTCCCCGCTATCCCACAACACTAGCGCACAAGTGGTTTGCACCGTCATGTCTCGTCAATACAAGAATCTACGCGTGATGAAGGTTCCGGTGACCGTCCCTGCTATCCCACAACACTAGCGCACAAGTGGTTTGCACCGTCATGTCTCGTCAATACAAGAATCTACGCGTGATGAAGGTTCCGGTGACCGTCCCCGCTATCCCACAACACTAGCGCACAAGTGGTTTGCACCGTCATGTCTCGTCAATACAAGAATCTACGCGTGATGAAGGTTCCGGTGACCGTCCCCTCTATCCCACAACACTAGCGCACAAGTGGTTTGCACCGTCATGTCTCGTCAATACAAGAATCTACGCGTGATGAAGGTTCCGGTGACCGTCCCCGCTATCCCACAACACTAGCGCACAAGTGGTTTGCACCGTCATGTCTCGTCAATACAAGAATCTACGCCTGATGAAGGTCCGGTGACCGTCCCTGCTATCCCACAACACTAGCGCACAAGTGGTTTGCACCGTCATGTCTCGTCAATACAAGAATCTACGCGTGATGAAGGTTCCGGTGACCGTCCCCGCTATCCCACAACACTAGCGCACAAGTGGTTTGCACCGTCATGTCTCGTCAATACAAGAATCTACGCGTGATGAAGGTTCGGGTGACCGTCCCCGCTATCCCACAACACTAGCGCACAAGTGGTTTGCACCGTCATGTCTCGTCAATACAAGAATCTACGCGTGATGAAGGTTCCGGTGACCGTCCCCGCTATCCCACAACACTAGCGCACAAGTGGTTTGCACCGTCATGTCTCGTCAATACAAGAATCTACGCGTGATGAAGGTTCCGGTGACCGTCCCCGCTATCCCACAACACTAGCGCACAAGTGGTTTGCACCGTCATGTCTCGAATCTACGCGTGATGAAGGTTCCGGTGACCGTCCCCGCTATCCCACAACACTAGCGCACAAGTGGTTTGCACCGTCATGTCTCGTCAATACAAGAATCTACGCGTGATGAAGGTTCCGGTGACCGTCCCCGATATCCCACAACACTAGCGCACAAGTGGTTTGCACCGTCATGTCTCGTCAATACAAGAATCTACGCGTGATGAAGGTTCCGGTGACCGTCCCCGCTATCCCACAACACTAGCGCACAAGTGGTTTGCACCGTCATGTCTCGTCAATACAAGAATCTACGCGTGATGAAGGTTCCGGTGACCGTCCCCGCTATCCCACAACACTAGCGCACAAGTGGTTTGCACCGTCATGTCTCGTCAATACAAGAATCTACGCGTGATGAAGGTTCCGGTGACCGTCCCCGCTATCCCACAACACTAGCGCACAAGTGGTTTGCACCGTCATGTCTCGTCAATACAAGAATCTACGCGTGATGAAGGTTCCGGTGACCGTCCCCTCTATCCCACAACACTAGCGCACAAGTGGTTTGCACCGTCATGTCTCGTCAATACAAGAATCTACGCGTGATGAAGGTTCCGGTGACCGTCCCCGCTATCCCACAACACTAGCGCACAAGTGGTTTGCACCGTCATGTCTCGTCAATACAAGAATCTACGCCTGATGAAGGTCCGGTGACCGTCCCTGCTATCCCACAACACTAGCGCACAAGTGGTTTGCACCGTCATGTCTCGTCAATACAAGAATCTACGCGTGATGAAGGTTCCGGTGACCGTCCCCGCTATCCCACAACACTAGCGCACAAGTGGTTTGCACCGTCATGTCTCGTCAATACAAGAATCTACGCGTGATGAAGGTTCCGGTGACCGTCCCCGCTATCCCACAACACTAGCGCACAAGTGGTTTGCACCGTCATGTCTCGTCAATACAAGAATCTACGCGTGATGAAGGTTCCGGTGACCGTCCCCGCTATCCCACAACACTAGCGCACAAGTGGTTTGCACCGTCATGTCTCGTCAATACAAGAATCTACGCGTGATGAAGGTTCCGGTGACCGTCCCCGCTATCCCACAACACTAGCGCACAAGTGGTTTGCACCGTCATGTCTCGTCAATACAAGAATCTACGCGTGATGAAGGTTCCGGTGACCGTCCCCGCTATCCCACAACACTAGCGCACAAGTGGTTTGCACCGTCATGTCTCGTCAATACAAGAATCTACGCGTGATGAAGGTTCCGGTGACCGTCCCCGCTATCCCACAACACTAGCGCACAAGTGGTTTGCACCGTCATGTCTCGTCAATACAAGAATCTACGCGTGATGAAGGTTCCGGTGACCGTCCCCGCTATCCCACAACACTAGCGCAAAAGTGGTTTGCACCGTCATGTCTCGTCAATACAAGAATCTACGCGTGATGAAGGTTCCGGTGACCGTCCCCGCTATCCCACAACACTAGCGCACAAGTGGTTTGCACCGTCATGTCTCGTCAATACAAGAATCTACGCGTGATGAAGGTTCCGGTGACCGTCCCCGCTATCCCACAAAACTAGCGCACAAGTGGTTTGCACCGTCATGTCTCGTCAATACAAGAATCTACGCGTGATGAAGGTTCCGGTGACCGTCCCCGCTATCCCACAACACTAGCGCACAAGTGGTTTGCACCGTCATGTCTCGTCAATACAAGAATCTACGCGTGATGAAGGTTCCGGTGACCGTCCCCGCTATCCCACAACACTAGCGCACAAGTGGTTTGCACCGTCATGTCTCGTCAATACAAGAATCTACGCGTGATGAAGGTTCCGGTGACCGTCCCCGCTATCCCACAACACTAGCGCACAAGTGGTTTGCACCGTCATGTCTCGTCAATACAAGAATCTACGCGTGATGAAGGTTCCGGTGACCGTCCCTGCTATCCCACAACACTAGCGCACAAGTGGTTTGCACCGTCATGTCTCGTCAATACAAGAATCTACGCGTGATGAAGGTTCCGGTGACCGTCCCCGCTATCCCACAACACTAGCGCACAAGTGGTTTGCACCGTCATGTCTCGTCAATACAAGAATCTACGCGTGATGAAGGTTCCGGTGACCGTCCCCTCTATCCCACAACACTAGCGCACAAGTGGTTTGCACCGTCATGTCTCGTCAATACAAGAATCTACGCGTGATGAAGGTTCCGGTGACCGTCCCCGCTATCCCACAACACTAGCGCACAAGTGGTTTGCACCGTCATGTCTCGTCAATACAAGAATCTACGCCTGATGAAGGTCCGGTGACCGTCCCTGCTATCCCACAACACTAGCGCACAAGTGGTTTGCACCGTCATGTCACGTCAATACAAGAATCTACGCGTGATGAAGGTTCCGGTGACCGTCCCCGCTATCCCACAACACTAGCGCACAAGTGGTTTGCACCGTCATGTCTCGTCAATACAAGAATCTACGCGTGATGAAGGTTCGGGTGACCGTCCCCGCTATCCCACAACACTAGCGCACAAGTGGTTTGCACCGTCATGTCTCGTCAATACAAGAATCTACGCGTGATGAAGGTTCCGGTGACCGTCCCCGCTATCCCACAACACTAGCGCACAAGTGGTTTGCACCGTCATGTCTCGTCAATACAAGAATCTACGCGTGATGAAGGTTCCGGTGACCGTCCCCGCTATCCCACAACACTAGCGCACAAGTGGTTTGCACCGTCATGTCTCGTCAATACAAGAATCTACGCGTGATGAAGGTTCCGGTGACCGTCCCCGCTATCCCACAACACTAGCGCACAAGTGGTTTGCACCGTCATGTCTCGTCAATACAAGAATCTACGCGTGATGAAGGTTCCGGTGACCGTCCCCGCTATCCCACAACACTAGCGCACAAGTGGTTTGCACCGTCATGTCTCGTCAATACAAGAATCTACGCGTGATGAAGGTTCCGGTGACCGTCCCCGCTATCCCACAACACTAGCGCACAAGTGGTTTGCACCGTCATGTCTCGTCAATACAAGAATCTACGCGTGATGAAGGTTCCGGTGACCGTCCCCGCTATCCCACAACACTAGCGCACAAGTGGTTTGCACCGTCATGTCTCGTCAATACAAGAATCTACGCGTGATGAAGGTTCCGGTGACCGTCCCCGCTATCCCACAACACTAGCGCACAAGCGGTTTGCACCGTCATGTCTCGTCAATACAAGAATCTACGCGTGATGAAGGTTCCGGTGACCGTCCCCGCTATCCCACAACACTAGCGCACAAGTGGTTTGCACCGTCATGTCTCGTCAATACAAGAATCTACGCGTGATGAAGGTTCCGGTGACCGTCCCCGCTATCCCACAACACTAGCGCACAAGTGGTTTGCACCGTCATGTCTCGTCAATACAAGAATCTACGCGTGATGAAGGTTCCGGTGACCGTCCCCGCTATCCCACAACACTAGCGCACAAGTGGTTTGCACCGTCATGTCTCGTCAATACAAGAATCTACGCGTGATGAAGGTTCCGGTGACCGTCCCCGCTATCCCACAACACTAGCGCACAAGTGGTTTGCACCGTCATGTCTCGTCAATACAAGAATCTACGCATGATGAAGGTTCCGGTGACCGTCCCCGCTATCCCACAACACTAGCGCACAAGTGGTTTGCACCGTCATGTCTCGTCAATACAAGAATCTACGCGTGATGAAGGTTCCGGTGACCGTCCCCGCTATCCCACAACACTAGCGCACAAGTGGTTTGCACCGTCATGTCTCGTCAATACAAGAATCTACGCGTGATGAAGGTTCCGGTGACCGTCCCCGCTATCCCACAACACTAGCGCACAAGTGGTTTGCACCGTCATGTCTCGTCAATACAAGAATCTACGCGTGATGAAGGTTCCGGTGACCGTCCCCGCTATCCCACAACACTAGCGCACAAGTGGTTTGCACCGTCATGTCTCGTCAATACAAGAATCTACGCGTGATGAAGGTTCCGGTGACCGTCCCCGCTATCCCACAACACTAGCGCACAAGTGGTTTGCACCGTCATGTCTCGTCAATACAAGAATCTACGCGTGATGAAGGTTCCGGTGACCGTCCCCGCTATCCCACAACACTAGCGCACAAGTGGTTTGCACCGTCATGTCTCGTCAATACAAGAATCTACGCGTGATGAAGGTTCCGGTGACCGTCCCCGCTATCCCACAACACTAGCGCACAAGTGGTTTGCACCGTCATGTCTCGTCAATACAAGAATCTACGCGTGATGAAGGTTCCGGTGACCGTCCCCGCTATCCCACAACACTAGCGCACAAGTGGTTTGCACCGTCATGTCTCGTCAATACAAGAATCTACGCGTGATGAAGGTTCCGGTGACCGTCCCCGCTATCCCACAACACTAGCGCACAAGTGGTTTGCACCGTCATGTCTCGTCAATACAAGAATCTACGCGTGATGAAGGTTCCGGTGACCGTCCCCGCTATCCCACAACACTAGCGCACAAGTGGTTTGCACCGTCATGTCTCGTCAATACAAGAATCTACGCGTGATGAAGGTTCCGGTGACCGTCCCCGCTATCCCACAACACTAGCGCACAAGTGGTTTGCACCCTCATGTCTCGTCAATACAAGAATCTACGCGTGATGAAGGTTCCGGTGACCGTCCCCGCTATCCCACAACACTAGCGCACAAGTGGTTTGCACCGTCATGTCTCGTCAATACAAGAATCTACGCGTGATGAAGGTTCCGTGGACCGTCCCCGCTATCCCACAACACTAGCGCACAAGTGGTTTGCACCGTCATGTCTCGTCAATACAAGAATCTACGCGTGATGAAGGTTCCGGTGACCGTCCCCGCTATCCCACAACACTAGCGCACAAGTGGTTTGCACCGTCATGTCTCCTCAATACAAGAATCTACGCGTGATGAAGGTTCCGGTGACCGTCCCCGCTATCCCACAACACTAACGCACAAGTGGTTTGCACCGTCATGTCTCGTCAATACAAGAATCTACGCGTGATGAAGGTTCCGGTGACCGTCCCCGCTATCCCACAACACTAGCGCACAAGTGGTTTGCACCGTCATGTCTCGTCAATACAAGAATCTACGCGTGATGAAGGTTCCGGTGACCGTCCCCGCTATCCCACAACACTAGCGCACAAGTGGTTTGCACCGTCATGTCTCGTCAATACAAGAATCTACGCGTGATGAAGGTTCCGGTGACCGTCCCCGCTATCCCACAACACTAGCGCACAAGTGGTTTGCACCGTCATGTCTCGTCAATACAAGAATCTACGCGTGATGAAGGTTCCGGTGACCGTCCCCGCTATCCCACAACACTAGCGCACAAGTGGTTTGCACCGTCATGTCTCGTGAATTCAAGAAACTGATTCAAGAAACGAGAAACTTAGTATATCATGAACACAACACACATATGCCTACTTTGTGGCACACCGGTACAAAAAAATGATTTACCTTCAACAAAATGTAGTTGAAAAAATAAATATACCAAATAGAACGTCATTAATGAAAAACATTATGTGACATCTACTTTGAGGAACTGTCTACAAATCTATACAATCTCCTAGACCTAGGCTCGATATATTTTAACAAAATGATAACTTGAGACATGAATTCGTCGACGAAAGAGAGAATACTTTGGCTTGCTATCTTTGCATCTCTAAATGTATACATGAAAGGTGACTTGAACCACACGTGCGTTATTATAGTGTGGTATAGGAAGGACGGATGCTTGTAGCCTTCTTTCATCGATATAACTGCTAACAGCAGCAGGTTCGCCTTGGTGGACTTCACAGAGTTAAACATGATATGCAAGTATCGCAATTCAGCGTAATATGGTGTGAAATAATTAACAAGAAATAATTAATGAAATTACAAGAAAATATAAATATAAATTAAATAGTATAAAGAATATAAAATGGCATTATATTAACTAAAATGTAATGAATATGCGGACCACTGGCCTAAACTATAGAGGGAAACCACGAAAAACTGGTGTAAAGACGGACAGTGGCAGGGATTGAACCAGGTCCAATATTCCCCTCACCTACCAGATCACATGAAGCGAGCACGTTCCCCGCTGCGTGTGCCATATGTTCATGATTATTTTATTGAGTGTTGGTTTGAAGATTTTATTTTCCGTATTCACTATCGAATGAAACAATAAATATAGGCCTACTAAGTTTTGTTTACCTGAAATGTTTGATAGTACGCCTAATCTCTTTGGTGAAATGAACATGTTGTTTGCATTTGAAGAAGTAGGCCTACCCAAAATTTGATACCATAATGATAATAACAATAAATAATAATAATCTTTATTCAAGGAACAATATACATTGTGATACAATGTGTCACATATAAAAATATAAAATAATGATAAAAATGAATCAGGGGTAATAGATGATGAAAGACATTACCTTTGCAACACGTTTAATACATATAGTGATAACGGTTATGCAATTCAAAATGAGCCAAGTTCTTCAAGGTTCAAAGTTTGGGGATGTTACGTTATTATGAAAATAAACCGTTAGAATAGAATGGACGTGTCTTTATTTGTTTGAATATAATAGAACATAAGGGCGAGGTTTGGTCAATACACCATTCTTCGTTTGTAACAAAGAATTTATTACTCGCATTCTCTGCCCCCTTGACATCACAAATCATAACACCCAATCAACGAAGCTGTTAGAACTAGGCCAATGGTGAAATTGAAATATCCAAACAGGTTATATCATAAATGACCACGAATGATATAGATCCAACTGGCCAACTGGTGAAGCTACGACTATTTTGAGTCGTCATTATGTTTGTTCAGTATTATAATTATATGTATTGAAAATTAATTGATGAAACTACAGTAAAATTAAACAATGATAAATTGATAATGCTAAGCTTCAATTCATCAACAGGAAGATGCCAATGAATGAATGGGATTAAAAATATTAATGATTAGTCTAGATCATAGTTACCAGATAGAGAGAACTACACAAACAAGAAAGGGTCTGAAGTCAATGTTAGCTCAAGGAGTCATAGACTGGAACGCTTTACTTCAAAAGATATTCGAAAACTGGCCATCAGCTAAAACCTTCAGACAAAGAGTATAAGTGTCGAATCAAATACAGCAAGCTCGTTGATAAGACCAGTGGATATGAAAGTACGAAAATTTGACGAGAGCTTCATCGAAGTTGGTTTTACAAAATGGTAAATTGGTACGGAAGAGACCGAGTGTATTCTTTGCGTCACTGTTCTCTCTCCAGAAAGTATGAGGAGAAATAGAGTGTTTTATTCAAAATATTTTCATTCAAAATATCATTCACCATGGAATTAGAAGTGAACGACCAACTTCAATTCCTGGATGTTTTACTCAAGAGGAGAGATGTTGGAAGTATGGCCCATTCTGTGTATAGGAAACCAACTGTAACCAAATGTGTATTGGAAGCGTGGGGGGAAATATGGAACTTAGTCAAGTCGTCTTCATTTTTAGAAAGAGTTGGACATAAATTCAAATTGGCATTACAAAATTACAGTACGGACGTGGGTAAATTCTCTTTCCTCGGGGCCACCATCCCAGAATGGAACAAACTGGGAGATAAACTAAATCAGGAGTGGCCTAAATCTGTGAATGCATGATTCCAAGAAACTAATGGAAGGAGCTGAGAAGAAATGAAATGGAAAAGAGTGAGCAGCAATTGGATAATATAAAATAAATATATTGTAAACAAGTAAAAGATTAATACTTAGAACAATAAAAATTACATGCATACATATACAAAACTCACACAGATCGATATCTACACACACAATCTCAGCACCATCACCCCTCACAAAAGACATCAGTTCTGAATTATTTAATATCGAGAGCTAAAAGTTTGTTGGATAAAAATATTATACAAGAAGAACTGGATCATCTTGAAACAATTTCCCTTAAAAATGGTTATAACAATAGTGAAATAAATAGAGCCATCAACAGAAAATGTAATTTGAAGCAACGTTCTGATAAGAAATTTGTTTCCACGGCATATTTACCTTATATAAGAGGCACAACAGATCAAATAGGTCAACTTCTGAAAGAACACGTATTTTGCCCTCATAAAAAAGTACAGTCACTGGTGAGAACAGTTAAGGACACTATCCATCTTGAAAATTGTGGCGTATATAACGTCCCTTGTTCCTGTGGTTTGGTCTACATCGGGCAAACCAAGAAATCCATAAAAGAGAGGATTACACAACATCAATACCAAGAAAGAAGGAGGAACAGCTTATTATCAGGAGCGGCTAAACACGCTCTCAGCAGTGACAAAAATGAAGCACACCAAATATTATACGACGATACAACAATTTTAGTAAAATCGAACAAACGATGGCCAAGAGCAACATATGAATCAATAGAGATAATCAAACTCCCTCATAATTTCAATGGAGAAGATGGATATAGAATTGTATTGTATTGTATTGTATTGTCTCTTTATTCACCGTCGATTATTAAATAGTAAAAATATTGGTTTCGTCAATTATTCTAAGGCTAAATATAACTATAGTATTGATGACATTAATGATAAAGAATTAAAGAAAGATAATGAATTGAGATCAAATGGATAGGCCTAATTATTATGAAAAGATTTAAAGAACTAGGCACAGCTAATTTCACACAGCTGGTCGATAGTAACAGATAAATTGAGAAAGTTTGCTCAATTAAAACCACAAAACATTAGCACGACACATAATCATAGCAAAAATCAAACTGTCAGAGCGTCACCTTATAATTTGAGAGGTGCAAATCAAGTGAAATAATAGACTTATAAAGAAGCATTTAATTTTAGGCGCGTAAATTGTTAGGTTAAAGTACTACAACACAAACAACTTGGTATCGGGTCGAAGCAGCTTTCTGCAGCGGGTCGGAACAGCAAACACGTGCATTGGTGCCAAATGTATCTATCTATCCAAATGTCTATCTGCGTATAGACCTTACCGAAAATAGTTGCATAAGTTTTCGAGTGTTGCCGACTTGAAGAAATGACGTAAGTCGTAAGCGCCAAGCGAGCCTAAGCGGGTTCCAAATTGTTAATGGTGACTGGTGATGCCGTCAAAATAAATTACAAGTGGTAAAATCGATGACCCAAGTGTTGCGCAATTCTCCTAGGCCTATAAGATTTTTCAAGTAATCATATTACTTTATGTGAATCATATACATTTCAGTAACAGTGTTTTAGAAGGATTGTATGCGTAGGCCTAGACCCTACTCTAGGAAACCTAACCTAAAATAATCAAAAAATGGACTTGATTTACTCTGTATTTAGGAAGCATACTATACATTCCACAAAGTCTTTGGAGCCGTACCTGAGGTTGGTGAATCAGAATTTCATTTTTTTGCTATTCAGCAAGATGTTGGCCTAGGCCTAGCTAGGCTACTGAGTAGGCTTCTGACTACTGAGGAGTCCTAGGACTAGGCCTAGGCCTACACTAATATCCTTACGGGATAGAGCGGACGAGCCCTGGTTAAACAGTCTAGGCTATAGGCTAGATCGTGGCATTGATTTTGTAAGGTTTAAGATGTGAGACGTCATAGGAGGCTCTATAAACAGTGCTGTTCGAGGTTCAGCCAAAATCGGGCAGTCATTTGTAGGCAGTGCTAGTGTCGACGGTGTAGCTTGGTGGCGCGTACAGAGCGTGAAGGATTTTTTCCAACACTACTCACTCTCAAGTGACAGCGGACTACAACTCATTGCTGCTGTGAGCCCATTGCTTGGGCTCACAGCCGCTTTGCCGTGGTCTGTGCAATAAAAATGAAATGTGGATACTGCGATTGATGATATTAGCCTAATATTAGCCTAAAACACTAATATTCATTCATTCATTCATCATGACTGATATATATCGAAGATGCGGGAAACTTCCCGGTTTGCCAAGCTGTGTGAAGCTACTGCCGAGACACAAATATGTACGCCGTCTTAACGTTGAGTAACATATCTTGGTAATATCTATGATTAGGCCTAGTCTACATTGGCATAGACCCTATCCTAGTTAGACTGTAACTACTTCTATTGTCAAGAGCCTCATTCCACGTAGGCCTGTCCCTCCTTGTCCTAGTATGGTGAATGACGTGTGGAATGTGCATACACAAGGGCATGAATAAACTTACACTTCACATTTACAGTCTACACAAGGGCGCATCGCACTGTTCGGTATCGAGTCAGAACATTGTCGCCTTCACGACGACGACAGAGCTGGACGATGGGAGTGGAAAATCGTGGGGGTCACACGTTTACGTAGCCGACCTCAATACTCCTTGGTACAGTCACAAGTACGTAGACAAAACTTTGCATTTTTGAAAAGCGTCATTACGAATGCTGTTGTTGTTGTTGTTTTTATTAATATTTTTATGGAGAATCTGTGAGATGTTTTCAACACAAGTGTCCTCAAACCGGCACGTGCAGCATAGTGGTTAGCGTGCTCGCTTCATGTGATCCGGGAGGCAGTGGGCATATCAGACCTGGTTCGATCCCCGCCACCATCCATCTTTGCAGGGGATCTTTGTGGTTTCCCTAGCTGTAGTCAAGGCTAATGCTGGGACGGTTCCCACAATATAGGCCACAACTGCTTCCTTCCCACTGTCCCTCCTAATACCCAAGAAACCTCCATCCATCATCACATCATCTCATTAAGCATTCATCTAATGCCAATAGATCTTAGTTTTAATTATAGTGCGTCATTGAGCCCAATATGAAAAAAAGCCCTCAAAGCCTATTTGGCTTGTCTGTGTGGCATAAACATAATTGGTCAAGAAACAAAAGTGATCACAAATTAAAATGTCGGATTATACATAGTCAGAATAACGTTGCTAGAAACTGGAACAGGCCTGAGAATAAACATTGACATGCGATAGTCCTGAGATGTTGTCATTTTGTTCTATTTACAGACTTACGTCGAATAAGAATCACATCACAGTCGTGGAATGGGACTTGCCCGGTCACAAGCTGTTGGTGACATTTTGTTCTGTTTACAGAGTTACGTCGAATAAGAATCACATCACAGTCGTGGAATGGGACTTGCCCGGTCACAAGCTGTTGGTGACATTTTGTTCTGTTTACAGAGTTACGTCGAATGAGAATCACATCACAGTCGTGGAATGGGACCTGCCCGGTCACAAGCTGTTGGTGACATTTTGTTCTGTTTACAGAGTTACGTCGAATAAGAATCACATCACAGTCGTGGAATGGGACTTGCCCGGTCACAAGCTGTTGGTGACATTTTGTTCTGTTTACAGAGTTACGTCGAATAAGAATCACATCACAGTCGTGGAATGGGACCTGCCCGGTCACAAGCTGTTGGTGACATTTTGTTCTGTTTACAGAGTTACGTCGAATGAGAATCACATCACAGTCGTGGAATGGGACTTGCCCGGTCACAAGCTGTTGGTGACATTTTGTTCTGTTTACAGAGTTACGTCGAATAAGAATCACATCACAGTCGTGGAATGGGACTTGCCCGGTCAAAAGCTGTTGGTGACATTTTGTTCTGTTTACAGAGTTACGTCGAATGAGAATCACATCACAGTCGTGGAATGGGACTTGCCCGGTCACAAGCTGTTGGTGACATTTTGTTCTGTTTACAGAGTTACGTCGAATAAGAATCACATCACAGTCGTGGAATGGGACTTGCCCGGTCACAAGCTGTTGGTGACATTTTGTTCTGTTTACAGAGTTACGTCGAATAAGAATCACATCACAGTCGTGGAATGGAATGGGACCTGCCCGGTCACAAGCTGTTGGTGACATTCTGTTCTCTTCACAGAGTTACGTCGAATAAGAATCACATCACAGTCGTGAAATGGGACTTGCCCGGTCACAAGCTGTTGGTGACATTCTGTTCTCTTCACAGAGTTACGTCGAATAAGAATCACATCACAGTCGTGGAATGGGACCTGCCCGGTCACAAGCTGTTGGTGACATTTTGTTCTCTTCACAGAGTTACGTCGAATAAGAATCACATCACAGTCGTGGAATGGGACCTGCCCGGTCACAAGCTGTTGGTGACATTTTGTTCTGTTTACAGAGTTACGTCGAATAAGAATCACATCACAGTCGTGGAATGGGACCTGCCCGGTCACAAGCTGTTGGTGACATTTTGTTCTGTTTACAGAGTTACGTCGAATAAGAATCACATCACAGTCGTGGAATGGGACTTGCCCGGTCACAAGCTGTTGGTGACATTCTGTTCTCTTCACAGAGTTACGTCGAATAAGAATCACATCACAGTCGTGGAATGGGACTTGCCCGGTCACAAGCTGTTGGTGACATTTTGTTCTGTTTACAGAGTTACGTCGAATAAGAATCACATCACAGTCGTGGAATGGGACTTGCCCGGTCACAAGCTGTTGGTGACATTTTGTTCTGTTCACAGAGTTACGTCGAATAAGAATCACATCACAGTCGTGGAATGGGACTTGCCCGGTCACAAGCTGTTGGTGACATTTTGTTCTCTTCACAGAGTTACGTCGAATAAGAATCACATCACAGTCGTGGAATGGGACCTGCCCGGTCACAAGCTGTTGGTGACATTTTGTTCTGTTTACAGAGTTACGTCGAATAAGAATCACATCACAGTCGTGGAATGGGACCTGCCCGGTCACAAGCTGTTGGTGACATTTTGTTCTGTTTACAGAGTTACGTCGAATAAGAATCACATCACAGTCGTGGAATGGGACCTGCCCGGTCACAAGGTGTTGGTGACATTCTGTTCTGTTTACAGAGTTACGTCGAATAAGAATCACATCACAGTCGTGGAATGGGACCTGCCCGGTCACAAGCTGTTGGTGACATTTTGTTCTGTTTACAGAGTTACGTCGAATAAGAATCACATCACAGTCGTGGAATGGGACCTGCCCGGTCACAAGCTGTTGGTGACATTTTGTTCTGTTTACAGAGTTACGTCGAATAAGAATCACATCACAGTCGTGGAATGGGACCTGCCCGGTCACAAGCTGTTGGTGACATTTTGTTCTGTTTACAGAGTTACGTCGAATAAGAATCACATCACAGTCGTGGAATGGGACCTGCCCGGTCACAAGCTGTTGGTGACATTTTGTTCTGTTTACAGAGTTACGTCGAATAAGAATCACATCACAGTCGTGGAATGGGACTTGCCCGGTCACAAGCTGTTGGTGACATTCTGTTCTCTTCACAGAGTTACGTCGAATAAGAATCACATCACAGTCGTGGAATGGGACCTGCCCGGTCACAAGCTGTTGGTGACATTCTGTTCTCTTCACAGAGTTACGTCGAATAAGAATCACATCACAGTCGTGGAATGGGACCTGCCCGGTCACAAGCTGTTGGTGACATTTTGTTCTGTTTACAGAGTTACGTCGAATAAGAATCACATCACAGTCGTGGAATGGGACCTGCCCGGTCACAAGCTGTTGGTGACATTTTGTTCTGTTTACAGAGTTACGTCGAATAAGAATCACATCACAGTCGTGGAATGGGACCTGCCCGGTCACAAGCTGTTGGTGACATTTTGTTCTGTTTACAGAGTTACGTCGAATAAGAATCACATCACAGTCGTGGAATGGGACCTGCCCGGTCACAAGCTGTTGGTGACATTTTGTTCTGTTTACAGAGTTACGTCGAATAAGAATCACATCTCAGTCGTGGAATGGGACCTGCCCGGTCACAAGCTGTTGGTGACATTTTGTTCTGTTTACAGAGTTACGTCGAATAAGAATCACATCACAGTCGTGGAATGGGACTTGCCCGGTCACAAGCTGTTGGTGACATTCTGTTCTCTTCACAGAGTTACGTCGAATAAGAATCACATCACAGTCGTGGAATGGGACTTGCCCGGTCACAAGCTGTTGGTGACATTTTGTTCTGTTTACAGAGTTACGTCGAATAAGAATCACATCACAGTCGTGGAATGGGACTTGCCCGGTCACAAGCTGTTGGTGACATTCTGTTCTCTTCACAGAGTTACGTCGAATAAGAATCACATCACAGTCGTGGAATGGGACCTGCCCGGTCACAAGCTGTTGGTGACATTTTGTTCTGTTTACAGAGTTACGTCGAATAAGAATCACATCACAGTCGTGGAATGGGACCTGCCCGGTCACAAGCTGTTGGTGACATTTTGTTCTGTTTACAGAGTTACGTCGAATAAGAATCATATCACAGTCGTGGAATGGGACCTGCCCGGTCACAAGCTGTTGGTGACATTTTGTTCTGTTTACAGAGTTACGTCGAATAAGAATCACATCACAGTCGTGGAATGGGACCTGCCCGGTCACAAGCTGTTGGTGACATTTTGTTCTGTTTACAGAGTTACGTCGAATAAGAATCACATCACAGTCGTGGAATGGGACCTGCCCGGTCACAAGCTGTTGGTGACATTTTGTTCTGTTTACAGAGTTACGTCGAATAAGAATCACATCACAGTCGTGGAATGGGACCTGCCCGGTCACAAGCTGTTGGTGACATTCTGTTCTCTTCACAGAGTTACGTCGAATAAGAATCACATCACAGTCGTGGAATGGGACCTGCCCGGTCACAAGCTGTTGGTGACATTTTGTTCTGTTCACAGAGTTACGTCGAATAAGAATCACATCACAGTCGTGGAATGGGACCTGCCCGGTCACAAGCTGTTGGTGACATTTTGTTCTGTTTACAGAGTTACGTCGAATAAGAATCACATCACAGTCGTGGAATGGAACCTGCCCGGTCACAAGCTGTTGGTGACATTTTGTTCTGTTTAGAGTTACGTCGAATAAGAATCACATCACAGTCGTGGAATGGGACCTGCCCGGTCACAAGCTGTTGGTGACATTTTGTTCTGTTTACAGAGTTACGTCGAATAAGAATCACATCACAGTCGTGGAATGGGACCTGCCCGGTCACAAGCTGTTGGTGACATTTTGTTCTGTTTACAGAGTTACGTCGAATAAGAATCACATCACAGTCGTGGAATGGGACCTGCCCGGTCACAAGCTGTTGGTGACATTTTGTTCTCTTCACAGAGTTACGTCGAATAAGAATCACATCACAGTCGTGGAATGGGACTTGCCCGGTCACAAGCTGTTGGTGACATTTTGTTCTGTTTACAGAGTTACGTCGAATAAGAATCACATCACAGTCGTGGAATGGGACCTGCCCGGTTACAAGCTGTTGGTGACATTTTGTTCTGTTTACAGAGTTACGTCGAATAAGAATCACATCACAGTCGTGGAATGGGACTTGCCCGGTCACAAGCTGTTGGTGACATTTTGTTCTGTTTACAGAGTTACGTCGAATAAGAATCACATCACAGTCGTGGAATGGGACTTGCCCGGTCACAAGCTGTTGTTGACATTTTGTTCTGTTTACAGAGTTACGTCGAATAAGAATCACATCACAGTCGTGGAATGGGACTTGCCCAGTCACAAGCTGTTGGTGACATTTTGTTCTGTTCACAGAGTTACGTCGAATAAAAATCACATCAGTCGTGGAATGGGACCTGCCCGGTCACAAGCTGTTGGTGACATTTTGTTCTATTCACAGAGTTATGTCGAATAAGAATCACATCACAGTCGTGGAATGGGACCTGCCCGGTCACAAGCTGTTGGTGACATTTTGTTCTATTCACAGAGTTACGTCGAATAAGAATCACATCACAGTCGTGGAATGGGACTTGCCCGGTCACAAGCTGTTGGTGACATTTTGTTCTGTTCACAGAGTTACGTCGAATAAGAATCACATCACAGTCGTGGAATGGGACTTGCCCGGTCACAAGCTGTTGGTGACATTTTGTTCTGTTCACATAGTTACGTCGAATAAGAATCACATCACAGTCGTGGAATGGGACTTGCCCGGTCACAAGCTGTTGGTGACATTTTGTTCTGTTCACAGAGTTACGTCGAATAAGAATCACATCACAGTCGTGGAATGGGACTTGCCCGGTCACAAGCTGTTGGTGACATTTTGTTCTGTTCACAGAGTTACGTCGAATAAGAATCACATCACAGTCGTGGAATGGGACTTGCCCGGTCACAAGCTGTTGGTGACATTTTGTTCTGTTCACAGAGTTACGTCGAATAAGAATCACATCACAGTCGTGGAATGGGACTTGCCCGGTCACAAGCTGTTGGTGACATTTTGTTCTGTTTACAGAGTTACGTCGAATAAGAATCACATCACAGTCGTGGAATGGGACTTGCCCGGTCACAAGCTGTTGGTGACATTTTGTTCTGTTTACAGAGTTACGTCGAATAAGAATCACATCACAGTCGTGGAATGGGACTTGCCCGGTCACAAGCTGTTGGTGACATTTTGTTCTGTTCACAGAGTTACGTCGAATAAGAATCACATCACAGTCGTGGAATGGGACTTGCCCGGTCACAAGCTGTTGATGACATTTTGTTCTGTTCACAGAGTTACGTCGAATAAGAATCACATCACAGTCGTGGAATGGGACTTGCCCGGTCACAAGCT
This sequence comes from Brachyptera risi, assembly GCA_964007535.1. Taxonomy (NCBI): domain Eukaryota; kingdom Metazoa; phylum Arthropoda; class Insecta; order Plecoptera; family Taeniopterygidae; genus Brachyptera; species Brachyptera risi. The sequence continues at coordinate 29,348 of CAXFZR010000546.1, forward strand.
GTTGGTGACATTTTGTTCTGTTCACAGAGTTACGTCGAATAAGAATCACATCACAGTCTTGGAATGGGACTTGCCCGGTCACAAGCTGTTGGTGACATTTTGTTCTGCTCACAGAGTTACGTCGAATAAGAATCACATCACAGTCGTGGAATTGGACTTGCCCGGTCACAAGCTGTTGGTGACATTTTGTTCTGTTTACAGAGTTACGTCGAATAAGAATCACATCACAGTCGTGGAATGGGACTTGCCCGGTCACAAGCTGTTGGTGACATTTTGGTCTGTTCACAGAGTTACGTCGAATAAGAATCACATCACAGTCGTGGAATGGGACTTGCCCGGTCACAAGCTGTTGGTGACATTTTGTTCTGTTTACAGAGTTACTTCGAATAAGAATCACATAACAGTCGTGGAATGGGACTTGCCCGGTCACAAGCTGTTGGTGACATTTTGTTCTGTTTACAGAGTTACGTCGAATAAGAATCACATCACAGTCGTGGAATGGGACTTGCCCGGTCACAAGCTGTTGGTGACATTTTGTTCTGTTCACAGAGTTACGTCGAATAAGAATCACATCACAGTCGTGGAATGGGACCTGCCCGGTCACAAGCTGTTGGTGACATTTTGTTCTGTTTACAGAGTTACGTCGAATAAGAATCACATCACAGTCGTGGAATGGGACTTGCCCAGTCACAAGCTGTTGGTGACATTTTGTTCTGTTTACAGAGTTACGTCGAATAAGAATCACATCACAGTCGTGGAATGGGACTTGCCCGGTCACAAGCTGTTGGTGACATTTTGTTCTGTTTACAGAGTTACGTCGAATAAGAATCACATCACAGTCGTGGAATGGGACCTGCCCGGTCACAAACTGTTGGTGACATTTTGTTCTGTTCACAGAGTTACGTCGAATAAGAATCACATCACAGTCGTGGAATGGGACTTGCCCGGTCACAAGCTGTTGGTGACATTTTGTTCTATTTACAGAGTTACGTCGAATAAGAATCACATCACAGTCGTGGAATGGGACTTGCCCGGTCACTAGCTGTTGGTGACATTTTGTTCTGTTCACAGAGTTACGTCGAATAAGAATCACATCACAGTCGTGGAATGGGACCTGCCCGGTCACAAGCTGTTGGTGACATTTTGTTCTGTTTACAGAGTTACGTCGAATAAGAATCACATCACAGTCGTGGAATGGGACTTGCCCAGTCACAAGCTGTTGGTGACATTTTGTTCTGTTTACAGAGTTACGTCGAATAAGAATCACATCACAGTCGTGGAATGGGACTTGCCCGGTCACAAGCTGTTGGTGACATTTTGTTCTGTTTACAGAGTTACGTCGAATAAGAATCACATCACAGTCGTGGAATGGGACCTGCCCGGTCACAAGCTGTTGGTGACATTTTGTTCTGTTCACAGAGTTACGTCGAATAAGAATCACATCACAGTCGTGGAATGGGACTTGCCCGGTCACAAGCTGTTGGTGACATTTTGTTCTATTTACAGAGTTACGTCGAATAAGAATCACATCACAGTCGTGGAATGGGACTTGCCCAGTCACAAGCTGTTGGTGACATTCTGTTCTGTTTACAGAGTTATGTCGAATAAGAATCACATCACAGTCGTGGAATGGGACCTACCCGGTCACAAGCTGTTGGTGACATTTTGTTCTGTTTACAGAGTTACGTCGAATAAGAATCACATCACAGTCGTGGAATGGGACTTGCCCGGTCACTAGCTGTTGGTGACATTTTGTTCTGTTCACAGAGTTACGTCGAATAAGAATCACATCACAGTCGTGGAATGGGACCTGCCCGGTCACAAGCTGTTGGTGACATTTTGTTCTGTTTACAGAGTTACGTCGAATAAGAATCACATCACAGCCGTGGAATGGGACTTGCCCGGTCACAAGCTGTTGGTGACATTTTGTTCTGTTTACAGAGTTACGTCGAATAAGAATCACATCACAGTCGTGGAATGGGACCTGCCCGGTCACAAGCTGTTGGTGACATTTTGTTCTGTTTACAGATTTACGTCGAATAAGAATCACATCACAGTCGTGGAATGGGACCTGCCCGGTCACAAGCTGTTGGTGACATTTTGTTCTGTTTACAGAGTTACGTCGAATAAGAATCACATCACAGTCGTGGAATGGGACCTGCCCGGTCACAAGCTGTTGGTGACATTTTGTTCTGTTTACAGAGTTACGTCGAATAAGAATCACATCACAGTCGTGGAATGGGACCTGCCCGGTCACAAGCTGTTGGTGACATTTTGTTCTGTTTACAGAGTTACGTCGAATAAGAATCACATCACAGTCGTGGAATGGGACCTGCCCGGTCACAAGCTGTTGGTGACATTTTGTTCTGTTCACAGAGTTACGTCGAATAAGAATCATATCACAGTCGTGGAATGGGACCTGCCCGGTCACAAGCTGTTGGTGACATTTTGTTCTGTTTACAGAGTTACGTCGAATAAGAATCACATCACAGTCGTGGAATGGGACCTGCCCGGTCACAAGCTGTTGGTGACATTTTGTTCTGTTTACAGAGTTACGTCGAATAAGAATCACATCACAGTCGTGGAATGGGACCTGCCCGGTCACAAGCTGTTGGTGACATTTTGTTCTGTTTACAGAGTTACGTCGAATAAGAATCAAATCACAGTCGTGGAATGGGACCTGCCCGGTCACAAGCTGTTGGTGACATTTTGTTCTGTTTACAGAGTTACGTCGAATAAGAATCACATCACAGTCGTGGAATGGGACCTGCCCAGTCACAAGCTGTTGGTGACATTTTGTTCTGTTTACAGAGTTACGTCGAATAAGAATCACATCACAGTCGTGGAATGGGACCTGCCCGGTCACAAGCTGTTGGTGACATTTTGTTCTGTTTACAGAGTTACGTCGAATAAGAATCACATCACAGTCGTGGAATGGGACCTGCCCGGTCACAAGCTGTTGGTGACATTCTGTTCTCTTCACAGAGTTACGTCGAATAAGAATCACATCACAGTCGTGGAATGGGACCTGCCCGGTCACAAGCTGTTGGTGACATTTTGTTCTGTTCACAGAGTTACGTCGAATAAGAATCACATCACAGTCGTGGAATGGGACCTGCCCGGTCACAAGCTGTTGGTGACATTTTGTTCTGTTTACAGAGTTACGTCGAATAAGAATCACATCACAGTCGTGGAATGGGACCTGCCCGGTCACAAGCTGTTGGTGACATTTTGTTCTGTTTACAGAGTTACGTCGAATAAGAATCACATCACAGTCGTGGAATGGGACCTGCCCGGTCACAAGCTGTTGGTGACATTTTGTTCTGTTTACAGAATTACGTCGAATAAGAATCACATCACAGTCGTGGAATGGGACCTGCCCGGTCACAAGCTGTTGGTGACATTTTGTTCTGTTTACAGAGTTACGTCGAATAAGAATCACATCACAGTCGTGGAATGGGACCTGCCCGGTCACAAGCTGTTGGTGACATTTTGTTCTCTTCACAGAGTTACGTCGAATAAGAATCACATCACAGTCGTGGAATGGGACTTGCCCGGTCACAAGCTGTTGGTGACATTTTGTTCTGTTTACAGAGTTACGTCGAATAAGAATCACATCACAGTCGTGGAATGGGACCTGCCCGGTCACAAGCTGTTGGTGACATTTTGTTCTGTTTACAGAGTTACGTCGAATAAGAATCACATCACAGTCGTGGAATGGGACTTGCCCGGTCACAAGCTGTTGGTGACATTTTGTTCTGTTTACAGAGTTACGTCGAATAAGAATCACATCACAGTCGTGGAATGGGACTTGCCCGGTCACAAGCTGTTGGTGACATTTTGTTCTGTTTACAGAGTTACGTCGAATAAGAATCACATCACAGTCGTGGAATGGGACTTGCCCAGTCACAAGCTGTTGGTGACATTTTGTTCTGTTCACAGAGTTACGTCGAATAAGAATCACATCACAGTCGTGGAATGGGACCTGCCCGGTCACAAGCTGTTGGTGACATTTTGTTCTATTCACAGAGTTATGTCGAATAAGAATCACATCACATTCGTGGAATGGGACCTGCCCGGTCACAAGCTGTTGGTGACATTTTGTTCTATTCACAGAGTTACGTCGAATAAGAATCACATCACAGTCGTGGAATGGGACTTGCCCGGTCACAAGCTGTTGGTGACATTTTGTTCTGTTCACAGAGTTACGTCGAATAAGAATCACATCACAGTCGTGGAATGGGACTTGCCCGGTCACAAGCTGTTGGTGACATTTTGTTCTGTTCACATAGTTACGTCGAATAATAATCACATCACAGTCGTGGAATGGGACTTGCCCGGTCACAAGCTGTTGGTGACATTTTGTTCTGTTCACAGAGTTACGTCGAATAAGAATCACATCACAGTCGTGGAATGGGACTTGCCCGGTCACAAGCTGTTGGTGACATTTCGTTCTGTTCACAGAGTTACGTCGAATAAGAATCACATCACAGTCGTGGAATGGGACTTGCCCGGTCACAAGCTGTTGGTGACATTTTGTTCTGTTCACAGAGTTACGTCGAATAAGAATCACATCACAGTCGTGGAATGGGACTTGCCCGGTCACAAGCTGTTGGTGACATTTTGTTCTGTTTACAGAGTTACGTCGAATAAGAATCACATCACAGTCGTGGAATGGGACTTGCCCGGTCACAAGCTGTTGGTGACATTTTGTTCTGTTTACAGAGTTACGTCGAATAAGAATCACATCACAGTCGTGGAATGGGACTTGCCCGGTCACAAGCTGTTGGTGACATTTTGTTCTGTTCACAGAGTTACGTCGAATAAGAATCACATCACAGTCGTGGAATGGGACTTGCCCGGTCACAAGCTGTTGATGACATTTTGTTCTGTTCACAGAGTTACGTCGAATAAGAATCACATCACAGTCGTGGAATGGGACTTGCCCGGTCACAAGCTGTTGGTGACATTTTGTTCTGTTCACAGAGTTACGTCGAATAAGAATCACATCACAGTCGTGGAATGGGACTTGCCCGGTCACAAGCTGTTGGTGACATTTTGTTCTGCTCACAGAGTTACGTCGAATAAGAATCACATCACAGTCGTGGAATGGGACTTGCCCGGTCACAAGCTGTTGGTGACATTTTGTTCTGTTTACAGAGTTACGTCGAATAAGAATCACATCACAGTCGTGGAATGGGACTTGCCCGGTCACAAGCTGTTGGTGACATTTTGGTCTGTTCACAGAGTTACGTCGAATAAGAATCACATCACAGTCGTGGAATGGGACTTGCCCGGTCACAAGCTGTTGGTGACATTTTGTTCTGTTTACAGAGTTACGTCGAATAAGAATCACATCACAGTCGTGGAATGGGACTTGCCCGGTCACAAGCTGTTGGTGACATTTTGTTCTGTTTACAGAGTTACGTCGAATAAGAATCACATCACAGTCGTGGAATGGGACTTGCCCGGTCACAAGCTGTTGGTGACATTTTGTTCTGTTCACAGAGTTACGTCGAATAAGAATCACATCACAGTCGTGGAATGGGACCTGCCCGGTCACAAGCTGTTGGTGACATTTTGTTCTGTTTACAGAGTTACGTCGAATAAGAATCACATCACAGTCGTGGAATGGGACTTGCCCAGTCACAAGCTGTTGGTGACATTTTGTTCTGTTTACAGAGTTACGTCGAATAAGAATCACATCACAGTCGTGGAATGGGACTTGCCCGGTCACAAGCTGTTGGTGACATTTTGTTCTGTTTACAGAGTTACGTCGAATAAGAATCACATCACAGTCGTGGAATGGGACCTGCCCGGTCACAAGCTGTTGGTGACATTTTGTTCTGTTCACAGAGTTACGTCGAATAAGAATCACATCACAGTCGTGGAATGGGACTTGCCCGGTCACAAGCTGTTGGTGACATTTTGTTCTATTTACAGAGTTACGTCGAATAAGAATCACATCACAGTCGTGGAATGGGACTTGCCCGGTCACTAGCTGTTGGTGACATTTTGTTCTGTTCACAGAGTTACGTCGAATAAGAATCACATCACAGTCGTGGAATGGGACCTGCCCGGTCACAAGCTGTTGGTGACATTTTGTTCTGTTTACAGAGTTACGTCGAATAAGAATCACATCACAGTCGTGGAATGGGACTTGCCCAGTCACAAGCTGTTGGTGACATTTTGTTCTGTTTACAGAGTTACGTCGAATAAGAATCACATCACAGTCGTGGAATGGGACTTGCCCGGTCACAAGCTGTTGGTGACATTTTGTTCTGTTTACAGAGTTACGTCGAATAAGAATCACATCACAGTCGTGGAATGGGACCTGCCCGGTCACAAGCTGTTGGTGACATTTTGTTCTGTTCACAGAGTTACGTCGAATAAGAATCACATCACAGTCGTGGAATGGGACTTGCCCGGTCACAAGCTGTTGGTGACATTTTGTTCTATTTACAGAGTTACGTCGAATAAGAATCACATCACAGTCGTGGAATGGGACTTGCCCAGTCACAAGCTGTTGGTGACATTCTGTTCTGTTTACAGAGTTATGTCGAATAAGAATCACATCACAGTCGTGGAATGGGACCTACCCGGTCACAAGCTGTTGGTGACATTTTGTTCTGTTTACAGAGTTACGTCGAATAAGAATCACATCACAGTCGTGGAATGGGACTTGCCCGGTCACTAGCTGTTGGTGACATTTTGTCTGTTCACAGAGTTACGTCGAATAAGAATCACATCACAGTCGTGGAATGGGACCTGCCCGGTCACAAGCTGTTGGTGACATTTTGTTCTGTTTACAGAGTTACGTCGAATAAGAATCACATCACAGTCGTGGAATGGGACTTGCCCGGTCACAAGCTGTTGGTGACATTTTGTTCTGTTTACAGAGTTACGTCGAATAAGAATCACATCACAGTCGTGGAATGGGACCTGCCCGGTCACAAGCTGTTGGTGACATTTTGTTCTGTTTACAGATTTACGTCGAATAAGAATCACATCACAGTCGTGGAATGGGACCTGCCCGGTCACAAGCTGTTGGTGACATTTTGTTCTGTTTACAGAGTTACGTCGAATAAGAATCACATCACAGTCGTGGAATGGGACCTGCCCGGTCACAAGCTGTTGGTGACATTTTGTTCTGTTTACAGAGTTACGTCGAATAAGAATCACATCACAGTCGTGGAATGGGACTTGCCCGGTCACAAGCTGTTGGTGACATTTTGTTCTGTTTACAGAGTTACGTCGAATAAGAATCACATCACAGTCGTGGAATGGGACTTGCCCGGTCACAAGCTGTTGGTGACATTTTGTTCTGTTTACAGAGTTACGTCGAATAAGAATCACATCACAGTCGTGGAATGGGACCTGCCCGGTCACAAGCTGTTGGTGACATTTTGTTCTGTTCACAGAGTTACGTCGAATACGAATCACATCACAGTCGTGGAATGGGACTTGCCCGGTCACAAGCTGTTGGTGACATTTTGTTCTGTTCACAGAGTTACGTCGAATAAGAATCACATCACAGTCGTGGAATGGGACCTGCCCGGTCACAAGCTGTTGGTGACATTTTGTTCTGTTCACAGAGTTACGTCGAATAAGAATCACATCACAGTCGTGGAATGGGACTTGCCCGGTCACAAGCTGTTGGTGACATTTTGTTCTGTTTACAGAGTTACGTCGAATAAGAATCACATCACAGTCGTGGAATGGGACTTGCCCGGTCACAAGCTGTTGGTGACATTTTGTTCTGTTTACAGAGTTACGTCGAATAAGAATCACATCACAGTCGTGGAATGGGACCTGCCCGGTCACAAGCTGTTGGTGACATTTTGTTCTGTTTACAGAGTTACGTCGAATAAGAATCACATCACAGTCGTGGAATGGGACTTGCCCGGTCACAAGCTGTTGGTGACATTTTGTTCTGTTTACAGAGTTACGTCGGATAAGAATCACATCACAGTCGTGGAATGGGACCTGCCCGGTCACAAGCTGTTGGTGACATTTTGTTCTGTTCACAGAGTTACGTCGAATAAGAATCACATCACAGTCGTGGAATGGGACTTGCCCGGTCACAAGCTGTTGGTGACATTTTGTTCTGTTTACAGAGTTACGTCGAATAAGAATCACATCACAGTCGTGGAATGGGACCTGCCCGGTCACAAGCTGTTGGTGACATTTTGTTCTGTTCACAGAGTTACGTCGAATAAGAATCACATCACAGTCGTGGAATGGGACCTGCCCGGTCACAAGCTGTTGGTGACATTTTGTTCTGTTCACAGAGTTACGTCGAATAAGAATCACATCACAGTCGTGGAATGGGACTTGCCCGGTCACAAGCTGTTGGTGACATTTTGTTCTGTTTACAGAGTTACGTCGAATAAGAATCACATCACAGTCGTGGAATGGGACCTGCCCGGTCACAAGCTGTTGGTGACATTTTGTTCTGTTCACAGAGTTACGTCGAATAAGAATCACATCACAGTCGTGGAATGGGACTTGCCCGGTCACAAGCTGTTGGTGACATTTTGTTCTGTTTACAGAGTTACGTCGAATAAGAATCACATCACAGTCGTGGAATGGGACCTGCCCGGTCACAAGCTGTTGGTGACATTTTGTTCTGTTCACAGAGTTACGTCGAATAAGAATCACATCACAGTCGTGGAATGGGACTTGCCCGGTCACAAGCTGTTGGTGACATTTTGTTCTGTTTACAGAGTTACGTCGAATAAGAATCACATCACAGTCGTGGAATGGGACCTGCCCGGTCACAAGCTGTTGGTGACATTTTGTTCTGTTCACAGAGTTACGTCGAATAAGAATCACATCACAGTCGTGGAATGGGACTTGCCCGGTCACAAGCTGTTGGTGACATTTTGTTCTGTTCACAGAGTTACGTCGAATAAGAATCACATCACAGTCGTGGAATGGGACTTGCCCGGTCACAAGCTGTTGGTGACATTTTGTTCTGTTCACAGAGTTACGTCGAATAAGAATCACATCACAGTCGTGGAATGGGACTTGCCCGGTCACAAGCTGTTGGTGACATTTTGTTCTGTTTACAGAGTTACGTCGAATAAGAATCACATCACAGTCGTGGAATGGGACCTGCCCGGTCACAAGCTGTTGGTGACATTTTGTTCTGTTCACAGAGTTACGTCGAATAAGAATCACATCACAGTCGTGGAATGGGACCTGCCCGGTCACAAGCTGTTGGTGACATTTTGTTCTGTTCACAGAGTTACGTCGAATAAGAATCACATCACAGTCGTGGAATGGGACCTGCCCGGTCACAAGCTGTTGGTGACATTTTGTTCTGTTCACAGAGTTACGTCGAATAAGAATCACATCACAGTCGTGGAATGGGACTTGCCCGGTCACAAGCTGTTGGTGACATTTTGTTCTGTTTACAGAGTTACGTCGAATAAGAATCACATCACAGTCGTGGAATGGGACCTGCCCGGTCACAAGCTGTTGGTGACATTTTGTTCTGTTCACAGAGTTACGTCGAATAAGAATCACATCACAGTCGTTGAATGGGACTTGCCCGGTCACAAGCTGTTGGTGACATTTTGTTCTGTTTACAGAGTTACGTCGAATAAGAATCACATCACAGTCGTGGAATGGGACCTGCCCGGTCACAAGCTGTTGGTGACATTTTGTTCTGTTTACAGAGTTACGTCGAATAAGAATCACATCACAGTCGTGGAATGGGACTTGCCCGGTCACAAGCTGTTGGTGACGGACACGGCTGGCAACGTTCAGCTGTGGACTTTCAAAGACCACATTCTCAACGACTGGGTTTGTTTGGGGTCAGCGACCTTTGCGGGAGAAAACATCCTAGGTGCTTCGTTCTTCCACAACGGGAAAAAGGTACCTAATGAATTATAGACCTAGTATTCCATCATTATTTGCAACTATATGCCCATATAGTCGGCCTACACATTTATTCTTGATGCCACCTATTGAATATATTGTCATTATTTTCTACTCAAGTTTGTCCTACAGGCTAATATTTTGAAGCATTTTTATAAGAATTAATATACAAATATATATATAAAACATAGCCCTATCAGTAGATCTAGATACCATTCTTTTAACAGTATGGATTTATATTTGAATTAATGTATTCTTGCCATTTGAAATGATTAATGTATCATAGCGTGAGGAATCACGGTTCACCGCGCTACTGATGTATCAATTGTTGTTCAAGCCACCCTCTGTAGCTCAGTCAACTGAGGCACCGCTTCAGTATTTGATTCATCGTTGGGCGAGGCCGCGTGGATTCGAGTCCCGCATAAGCGTCCTCACACTTATCATCACATCATAGTCTCATGAACATCTGCTTGATTGTATCCCCATATAAACTAGCCGTTGGTGGGGTCGTTGAGCAACAATAATCATCAATCATTGTTGTTCTACGACCAACACATAGGGTGACAGGATTAGTCAAGGCCAATGAGAACATCCAGAGGTTTGCAGCCAGGAGGGTACTGGGATGTGGCGAGCTGTCAGGAATAACAAGGGAGTGGTGACGAAAGAGCTAGAAAGACCGAGCAAAATGATGAGAAACTCTGGGGAAAGAAGAATAAAGGGCAGGTTCTGTGATTTCTCCAGAGCAAAGAACAACTTGACTTGTTGGGAGGGAATGGGTAAGGGATTACAGAGATGTACTAGGGGAGGAGATTGATTGGAAGTGGAGAGGGTATACACAAAGCTGGGTTAGAATGGATTCATCTGGAGAATTATAAGGGACTGGAATGAGCTTGAGAAAGAGGGAAGAAATCCTAAAAAAATGGAAGATTTCAAGAAATTGCTGTACAAATAAACATCCAAGTCAACTAAAGCATCTTGCCATGTGTATTTATAGTAGAGTTGCCGTTCGTAAGGAAAACTAATATCGATTACCGTTTACTTAACATCAGTTATTAATCGTATTACTGTATATCGATATTTTTTCTCCTTATCGATAATCGTATCGAATGTCAAAATATCGTATCGCATCGGAATAATTGTGTTACAAATTGCGGTCTAAACAGGTGTGCTGACTATTGGTTGACCTTGGGTACGTGCGGGAGTTTGGTCCTAGCAGGGAGGGGAGAAAGATAACGGGATACCGGTAGGCCCTACCGTAGAGCAAAAAGTTCAAGTAACAACATACATCTGGAATTCATTATTCATCTATTAATAGAATACCGTATTGTCCCAAATTTAATCCGAGGGCTTTTCTCGAAACTTCAAGCCCAAAAGTCACCCTCGGCTTATATACGAATCTCGGCCTATAATCGGTCAAAAATACGTTTTTTGCTCATTTTAATTGGGCGTGAGCTTACTACATCCGCACACTCATAATAATGGAATCAACTAGAAACTGAGAGATATTCCACTAAAAACACGTTTAATAAATCTTTCATCATGAATAGAGACATGTAAAAATAGCAATTGCTATAGAAGCGACAGAATATGAAAGTGCTTTGAAACATATTTTTCTAACATTTCTTCATGTTTCTATACATTTGAAGGTGTTTGATCAAGTTTTTGAAAAGATGATAAAGCGCTACAAACATCTGAATCCGCTATGTTTCAACGTACCGGCGATATAGACGCTATATGTGGAATAAAAGCATTATAGATGCTATTTTCTCCAGAATACATCAATTGGGAAGTGAATGGGTGGAGTCAGTTAAGAAATTTCAAAAACCAAAGTGCATCTGCAAATGCAGGCGGCAGATGAGGCGTAGGTTTAACCTGGGGGTGGACACCATTTTCCTGAAACTATCAATTTGAGTGTTCCACTTTTATGCCTATTGTACAATATATTGAATGTACCAATATATGAAGTTGAGATATTAAGGGTAACATACTGTTGTAACGGCACAGAAATGTTGTTTCGCTACAAAACGCAATGTTTCAAAATAATAGATTCACCAAAGTGCTACTTTTCAAATTCTGAATGCTATGAAAAGTAAAAATAGATGCTATATTTACATGTCTCTAATCATGAAGAAGCATTGTTTTCTCAATTTCCATCATTTTTATTTGACGCGCAATAATAAACATGGCACGTCAAGCTGTTTGCTGCATGGTGTGCGTCTTCCTACTACGCGCTACCCTGACGCGGTCTGACCTTGTTTTGTTTTATTTTTATTTTCGTCCCGTGGACCAGTACATAGTACAAAGTATGGGTATCGTATAATATAATAATAGTAGGTATGAATAATAACTAAATAACTTGAATAAATAAGTAAGTTGAGGGGAGTGAGGTTATGTGGAGGAAAATCATGGTCGAGATATTCTGAGAGGCTGTAAAGAGGATGTTGGGTTAGGAAGGACTTGAGGTTGTTAGATGAGCGTAGCGAAGCTTTCCATTTCAAACCCTGAATAAAAAATGTGCTTCGTTTTTATGTTTTTTTTTTCTTTTGGAATTATGTACGCGGCATACATGTCAGAGAAATGAATCAATCAACTTGAAACTTTTTCTGAACGTTGGTGTCATACCAAAATAGGTTGAGATTGTTTTTCCTGAAAAAAATCACAAAGTTTGGAAAATCCCCATATGATTAGTATTGGGTATACAATGCTCAATGTAATCTGTCTGTTGTGAAATTCTCCCAGAATGTTCGTATCAGTTTAATACATGTTTCTACTGAGTCTGAAGAAATTTGTATTGGTTGTTTTTGAGAAAATTAATTTTTAGTTGGAAAAAATGACAAATATCGAATTCAAAGTATGTACATGAAATAAATTGCAAATACATTTTCACACAATATCTATATTATGCTGATACATGATTCTACTGAGTTTAAAGAAATTGGGTTTGGTCGTTCCGATGGAAATACATTTTTATTTTGATAATATTTTTAATATTGAGTTTAAAATGTATGAATAAATATCAACAGGTTACATGTATTACGGATGATTTCAAACCATTTCCCGACCACTGCCATCTAGAGAGTTGCGAGCAATCTACATAAGGCTTATGTTCCCAACACACTGTTGTTGCGCCATTGTGACGTTATACAACCACGCTGTAACCATGACAACTGATTGGTACTTTTATGAGAGTTTTATTTCAGATATTCTCAAAGGTATTCTCATTTATGATTATGTATTTAACATTGAAATCTACGTTTACTTTATAAAATAAGCCATTTCGTATTTTCTATTGTTTGATTATCCGATGATCAATAGACAATTCGTGTTTTACGTTGTGGATTCATACTTATTTATGAAAGACATCGTGTTTCACTATTTCATTCTGAAGACTTTGCGTTTTCCGTTGTGGATTCATCAATTGAGTTCAGAGAGTTGGTGATTTCCGTTGTCTGCTCACTTCGGTAAGTCACTTTTCTATTATCTAATATTAAACAACAATATTCAGTATTAATAAAACTATTTGTTTGATTATCGATTGTGCAAATTTTGAGTAGGCCTATATTTTACTTAATTTTTTTATTGACGTCGTTTGTGTTCAATGGCAATTTACTATGCCTAGGCCTATATGTACGACTTGAACAAAGTACACATTATCTTCTTCTAGGTCTAACCACGTCATTATTATCATCATATCGTTTGAATCAGTCAACCTTGACATTGTTTGTAAAATGCCAAAGTTGAAGAAGAAATCTTCGCAATGGATAATGATACGATTTCACTTATCATAAGTAATAAATACTAAAATTGAAATTAAACATTGGACACTAATATGAATAGATCCGTCTTCTCTTTATTTTCCAAAACTAATAATAATCGTTTACAACAGTCATCACTTTCTTCTTTTCATCTATTGTTGCTATGATATAAGCCCTCTTGGCACCACTCTTGACCAAGGTGCTCATATCGTAGCAACTTCCACCCGCTCTCAAAAAATTACGTACGTAATTTAAAAAAAAAATACATATTGACATATATTTTACTTTTCAACCCTTCTCGGTCTGAAATTATAAGTAATTTCTTGTCTATATTCAAAAATATCTTCGTCGTCTGGTTCTGGATCAATCACTGGTTCAACTGGAATATCTTCTTTCTCCTTTTCCAAATTCTCTCTTGTAAAACGGTTCACATCTCTTTCTGGAGCTGGAATTATATCATTCACATGACATTTCATATTGGATCTTGAGTTGATTCTTATTTCTACTATGGATGGACTTATGATACGCAAAATTTCATATGGGCCTAAATATTTTGGTGCAAAACTGGCATTAAAATTCTCAAATGCGTTCGATCGGGGATAATTTTTTCTGAATATTCTATCACCTACTGCAAATGTGGGTATGATTCTTCTTTCATTCAATTTATTTATGTATTGTTCTTGATATTTCTTTGAATTTTTTATAGCAGATACTCTTATTCGTTCTTGATCATGATTCTCATTATTATATTGTTTAATAAAGCCCCAATCTCCTGGTCGCATCAACCTACGACCTATCATCGTTTGGCATGGCATAAATTTTGTTGCTCCGTTATCTCTCGTTCTCAATTGAAACAGTATCATAGGTAAATGAACATCCCATTTTTTATGATCTTCGCCAATCAATATGCGAATTTGTTTTTTGATATCTTGGTTTTTTCGTTCATCCGGATTTGCTTGCGGGTGATAAATAGGAGTAGTCCATCTTAAAATGTTCCATTTTTCATGAGCCTCAATCCACGTTTTTGCTCTAAAACGAGTATCATTATCTGTTATGATAGCTCTTGGGTAACCCCAACGTGGAAAAAAATCATTTTCCAAGGCGAAAATAATTTTGCCAGTGGTAGCCTTAGTTAACGCAAATGCTTCCACCCATTTACTATGTTGATCTGTGATTGTTAGAATGTATCGTTTTCCTTTATTTGAACGTGTGTAAGGTCCCATTATATCCAAACTCAATATCTCCCCTGGATATTCAGCTGTGTGTGGTTTTAACATACCTTTCGACTTGCCATGATACGCCTTCCTACTTTGACACACTACACATGAATTTATATATGACTTGATGTCTTGGGTCATTCCTTTCCACGTAAATCTTTCTTTGATCGCTCTTTCTGTTTCTTTTCGACCTGGATGTCCGGCATAATTTCCATCATGGAACTCTTCTAGAATTTCTACCACACGTGACGATGGAATAATTGGTTTCGATTCTTCATCTCCAATTTTTTTCATTACTATTCCTTCGTCATTAATCTTGAAGTTATTATTTATTGCTTCATGATTTCTCTCATTTACTAATTTTTCTTTTACATCTGAGATATACCAATCTTCCATTTGCCAATCTTTAACTCTCTTTAACCAACTATTATTTTGTATAGCGTACATCTTCAATTCTCCTCCTCCATCATCAATCTTCAAAACTGGTGGCATCATCTTTTCTTCTTGAGCAGGATTTATTTCATAATCTAGAGGGGGTCTAGTTGGTTCTCGAGATAACAAGTCTGCTATTACATTTTCTTTTCCTTTAACATGTTCAATTTCAAAATCAAAATTCATTAGAGCCATTGCGTATCGATGTATTTTCTTATTCTTGAGTTTCATATTATTCAACCAAGTTAAAGCTCTACAATCTGTTTGAATAATAAAATGCCTATCTTCCAACAATGGTCTGAACTTGTCTGTTGACCAAACCAGCGCTAAACATTCTCGTTCACACGCTGAATAGCCTTGTTCTCTATCATTCAATTTTCTACTCCCAAAAGCTATTATCTTCCTACTTTTGTTTTCATCTAGTTGGTAACAAACGGCTCCTAACCCTATGAGGCTAGCATCTGTTTGTAAGTATAATGCCTTGTTACGATCTGGGCGATGTCTTTCCGAAGGACTCCTCACTTTTTCTTTCAATGCTTTGAACGCGTTTTCCTCTTCTAATCCCCAACGAAACGATACATCTTTTTTCAACAACCGATGTAAAGGAGCAGAAATATCTGATCTCGCAGATATAAAGCCTCCGTACCACTGAATAAGACCAAGAAAACGTTGGACTTCCTTAAGATTTCTCGGTACTGGAAACACATCTATTAAATTCTGTGTTTTTTCTTGCATTTCCAATTTCGTTTCTGTAATTCTATGACCCAAAAAATCTAATTTTTGATATGCAAATTTGCATTTACTTAATTGCAATGTTAAACCATTCTGATCCAGTCTCTCTAAGATTTTATGTATATGCACCAAGTGTTCTTCGAATGTGTTAGAAAATATTAAAATGTCGTCCATGTATGATCGACAAAATGTTTCTGAATAATCTCTTAGTACTTCGGTCATGAGACGCTCAAAAGAGGCAGGCGAATTTTTCAACCCGAATGGTAGAACTTTAAACTGATATAATCCACGGGGAGAAGTAAATGCCGTCTTTGCCTTTGCTGATTCTTCTAAAGGTAATTGCCAAAAACCCGATGCTAAATCTAATGCAGTGAAAAATTTTCCAGTTGCCACTTCATTCAATAAATTTTCTATATTCTTCATCGGAAATGAATCACTTATTGTTTGCGCATTGAGTTTGCGATAATCTACGCACATACGATATTTCCCACTGTTTCCTTTAGGCACAAGTATAGCAGGTGCAGAGTATGGTGATACACTCTTCTCTATGATTCCCCTAGCTTCCATATCGTCAATGTGTTCATTTAAAATCTTCCTTTTTACTTCACTATAATGATATGTCGGGCATTTAACAGGCTTTTCAGTAAATGTCACTATTGAATGTTTTATACCTGATTTTGCAGCCCCTAATTTTTCTGAAAATACATTTTTATATCTCCTTAATACTTTCTGTAGCTCTCCTTTCTCTTTTTCAGATACTTCTGAACACACATTTATTTCTGTTAATTGATTGATCTCATTAAATCTGGTGTCCTGGCATCCTTTGTACCATAACACACATTCTCTCATTTTAGTTCCTAGTGTGACACATTTACTTCCAAAGTCTATTATTGCCTGTTGTTCTTCTTGAAAATCTTGGCCTAATAATAATTCCGCCTCTAAATCTTGTATAATTAAACCTTTAATTTTCACGATCATTTGTCCAATTCTAGCTGTTGTTTGAAATTCTGATTGACAACTTATTTTCTGTCCTTTTATAGCTAATCTTAAATCCATATCTCTTCTTTGGGTAATAGGAATTTCTAATTCTTCGGCGATATCTTGTCTCATACAAGTAACATTTGCTGCTGTATCTATTATTCCAGTAACAATTCTATCATTAATTTTCATTAGAATCACTGGTGAGTTGTGTGAATAGGTATTTGAAGATTTACTTACTGCGAATACCACTAACGAGGATTTCAATTCTGGAGTGATTGACCTCTGTCCAGACCACTCCTTTTCTCGTTTTTTGCAGGACAATGATTACTGAAATGTCCTGGTTCCTTACATGAATAGCAGACCTGCAGTTGACCGCCTCTACCTGGTTGTATCACTTCCTCACGACATCCATTTCTTCGATAGACCCCATCTTCACCAATTTTTCCATTAGTATTCCCCATGTTTTTAATATCAAATTCGATTTGCCTAGCTAAACTTCTCAATGTTTTAATTGAACTGGGAGGATTCATCCTCATGTACGGTCGAATTCTTGGATCCAACAGCTCAATGATATGTGGTATTATATCACTCGATGATTCAGATGGAAATAATCTCTGGTGTAGCTTCGTTTTTAATATGATGAAATTATCGACAGACGATCCAGGTAAATGTACTTGTCCGTAAAACTTCGTTTTTAAAGACGACACAAAAATAGGATTATCAAAATTTATCAAAAATTCTGTTTCAAATTCAGCCCAATTACGCACTAAATTGGAATAACTTTTCCACCAACCTTTAGCCTCTCCTTGTAATCTTGTATTCACTAGACCAACCCATGCTTCAATTGGGATTGAATATTGTGAAAGAATTTCTCTAACTATTTCAAGAAATAGCTTGGGATCGTCTTCCTGCATACCATTAAACATTGGTATCATATTGGTGATAGTTGCCATATCTATTCTGATTTTCGGTGCTTTGTTGCTTTGTCCTTTTTCTTGTTCTTGTTCTTCCCGGTCACCACCTCCATTCCTTGTATCATTCCTTGTACTGTTTACTCCAACTATTTCTCCAATTAACTCCCTCTGTAACTCATTTCGAACTTCCGTTCTCCTTGTAACATCCTCTCTTCTCAAAACTTCTTCCATCAAATCATTTTTCTTTCTTTCTTCCAATTTTTTCAATACTGATGATTCAAATCTCCTTTCAATTTCTTCTTCAACGTTGTTCTGTCCTGTCACGGTCGCCATTTGATACGATTTCACTTATCATAAGTAATAAATACTAAAATTGAAATTAAACATTGGACACTAATATGAATAGATCCGTCTTCTCTTTATTTTCCAAAACTAATAATAATCGTTTACAACAGTCATCACTTTCTTCTTTTCATCTATTGTTGCTATGATATAAGCCCTCTTGGCACCACTCTTGACCAAGGTGCTCATATCGTAGCAATAATCAAACAAATAGTTTTAATAATACTGAATATTGTTGTTTAATATTAGATAATAGAAAAGTGACTTACCTAAGTGAGCAGACAACGGAAATCACCAACTCTCTGAACTCAGAATTTTTAAAATTTTTAAATTTTTTTAATGCATATCATTTACATAACACATCATTAATTGAAATATGAAAAGTTGTAAACTCGTCCACTATTACTTTACGTTGGTTCAAGGTCTGTAGATGTAGAATGAGATGACGGAATATTTTTCATACTCGATTTTCATACTTCTAAGCTCATCTCACAACGCACATTCTGCGTTTTCCTAGTTATCAAAGGAGGGGTGGGTGGTTGCATCTGTGATGGAGGGAGGAAGTTTGTTGTAGATATAATGGGGGCTATTAGTGAAGGATGAGAGAGAGTGCTGGTGGAATGATGAAGCACGGAGCTGAATTGCCCCAGAAGAGAAGGACGAGCACGAGACTGTTTAGCGTCTGCTCAATACTGCTCATACAATAGAGAATATTGCTAGAGATGCGAATCAAGCAGCTAATAACATGACCCACTACTGCAATGAGGCAAAGCAAAACAAACCAGCACTCGTTCAATTTAGGACAAACAGGCGAAAGATTGACATTCAACTACAGCCCAAGACAAAGTGCATCAAAAGAGTGATAGAGGTCAAACATTGAACTGGCTAGCACATAGCGCAAATGATGTTTCAGCTCGCGGTATGTCCATACATCATAAGAAATTTACAACAATACAACAGTCCTTCCACCGTAAGGACAGCATACTTTGGAATTATGTACAGTGAAACCTCTATGCATCGTTTTCCTGCTTGTATCATTTATTTTTTCTCACCCCACTCCCATTTAATCAATGTTAAATTTACCTGGATGTATTGTTTTCCTGGTCCCTTGGAAAAGGATGGATAGAGGTTTGACTGTATTTCAAAGTATGCTACGGAATACTCTTCTGGGGAGCCTCAGCTCACCATGTGCCAAGAGAGTCTTTCTTCTATAGAGGCGGCGAGTGATACGAGCAATGGTGGGGGCAAGCTACAGCACTTCCATTTACCAAACTATTTTCTTTGCCACATCACGCCACGCAAACTTACAATCAAACAACACAAGGAAATGTTTCACTCACTGACACAAACCCGACATATCAAGGAGCAGCGCTTGTCAACTCGCTACCGCAACACATAGAAGTAAGAGGACGTCTTATTGATATGACGCCATACTCAGTTTATGAGGATCTTATGAGGATCTGACTATTAATTATGTAACTTTTGTGTTCACTATACTTATTAGGTATATTCTTAACTGACATTCTATAACATATTGTACTATGTTTCAAATAATAATAATAATTATTATTATTATTAAAAAAACACTCGAACCGGCAATCAATTGAGGCAGCTCTCTCAACAGTTTGTCACAAGTCGTTTTGGCCGGTGGCATAGCTGGGCTTATATTTTTATTCAATACAATACGGTACCCTTTACAGGTTAAAGTGCTTCCCAGCCTGTACCTCATATTACAATCTCTTTGTTGACCCTACAAAGTACAACCCAACCGCGCGATAGGCCTTTGCCCAAGTCTATATTTTCGTCTCTTGCGCATATCAACTCTGACGTCATCGCAAACAGCGTTTCTCATTGGCTTTCGAGTGCCCAATAGAAAACAAGAACTTTCGCGCCACATGCACTGATTGGAGCAATTACATAAAGGGTGAAATAGTAAGTTTGAAAAGAAAAGAATGTTCATTTCGATGATTGAAAATAACATATTGATATCGTATCGCCAAAATTGATTCGATTCTTGCATTATTTGAAAACATATCGGTCTAAATCCATATATCAATTATTGTTGGCAACCCTAAATTATAGCATATCTGCAAGATCTATGAACCTGAATGACTGAATAAATGAATGAATGTATCAATGATATGATTAATATATGATTATGATATGATGAATGATATGTTGCTAGATTTCATTCTCGATACAAAGTATAAAATATATTGTGATAAGGTTCAAGATAAGTCTCCTGTCGTGAGTTTCAGTTTATTATTAATGCTTCTGTGATTTTCACCTGGTGGTTATTCCCTTCAGAGTCCGTGGAAAAGGTAGTGGGAAACCTGAGTTTGTTGACTCTTGTGGAACCTACCTCCCAGTACTCGTATGGTCCATTCCACACATGTGTGTGTTTTTGTGCTCTGTCTATAAATTACCTTCAACCTGTACCCACCTCATCATCCTCACATCACTTGTTTCTCTCACTCTGCATCATCATCCATCATTCATCTCATATCGTCCATCACACTGTCCATGTGTTTCCTCCAACCTGTACCCACCTCATTATCCTCACATCACTTGTTTCTCTCACTCTGCATCATCATCCATCATTCATCTCATATCGTCCATCACACTGTCCATGTGTTTCCTCCAACCTATACCCACCTCATTATCCTCACATCACTTGTTTCTCTCACTCTGCATCATCATCCATCATTCATCTCTCATATCGTCCATCACACTGTCCATGTGTTTCCTCCAACCTGTACCCACCTCATTATCCTCACATCACTTGTTTCTCTCACTCTGCATCATCATCCATCATTCATCTCTCATATCGTCCATCACACTGTCCATGTGTTTCCTCCAACCTGTACCCACCTCATCATTCTCACATCACTTGTTTCTCTCACTCTGCATCATCATCCATCATTCATCTCATATCGTCCATCACACTGTCCATGTGTTTCCTTCAACCTGTACCCACCTCATTATCCTCACATCACTTGTTTCTCTCACTCTGCATCATCATCCATCATTCATCTCATATCGTCCATCACACTGTCCATGTGTTTCCTCCAACCTGTACCCACCTCATCATTCTCACATCACTTGTTTCTCTCACTCTGCATCATCATCCATCATTCATCTCATATCGTCCATCACACTGTCCATGTGTTTCCTCCAACCTGTACCCACCTCATCATTCTCACATCACTTGTTTCTCTCACTCTGCATCATCATCCATCATTCATCTCATATCGTCCATCACACTGTCCATGTGTTTCCTCCAACCTGTACCCACCTCATCATTCTCACATCACTTGTTTCTCTCACTCTGCATCATCATCCATCATTCATCTCATATCGTCCATCACACTGTCCATGTGTTTCCTCCAACCTGTACCCACCTCATTATCCTCACATCACTTGTTTCTCTCACTCTGCATCATCATCCATCATTCATCTCATATCGTCCATCACACTGTCCATGTGTTTCCTCCAACCTGTACCCACCTCATCATTCTCACATCACTTGTTTCTCTCACTCTGCATCATCATCCATCATTCATCTCATATCGTCCATCACACTGTCCATGTGTTTCCTCCAACCTGTACCCACCTCATCATTCTCACATCACTTGTTTCTCTCACTCTGCATCATCATCCATCATTCATCTCATATCGTCCATCACACTGTCCATGTGTTTCCTCCAACCTGTACCCACCTCATTATCCTCACATCACTTGTTTCTCTCACTCTGCATCATCATCCATCATTCATCTCATATCGTCCATCACACTGTCCATGTGTTTCCTCCAACCTGTACCCACCTCATCATCCTCACATCACTTGTTTCTCTCACTCTGCATCATCATCCATCATTCATCTCTCTTATCGTCCATCACACTGTCCATGTGTTTCCTCCAACCTGTACCCACCTCATCATTCCTCACATCACTTGTTTCTCTCACTCTGCATCATCATCCATCATTCATCTCATACCGTCCATCACACTGTCCATGTGTTTCCTCCAACCTGTACCCACCTCATCATTCCTCACATCACTTGTTTCTCTCACTCTGCATCATCATCCATCATTCATCTCATATCGTCCATCACACTGTCCATGTGTTTCCTCCAACCTGTACCCACCTCATCATCCTCACATCACTTGTTTCTCTCACTCTGCATCATCATCCATCATTCATCTCATATCGTCCATCACACTGTCCATGTGTTTCCTCCAACCTGTACCCACCTCATCATCCTCACATCACTTGTTTCTCTCACTCTGCATCATCATCCATCATTCATCTCATATCGTCCATCACACTGTCCATGTGTTTCCTCCAACCTGTACCCACCTCATCATCCTCACATCACTTGTTTCTCTCACTCCTGCATCATCATCCATCATTCATCTCATATCGTCCATCACACTGTCCATGTGTTTCCTCCAACCTGTACCCACCTCATT
>CAXFZR010000547.1:5000-12500 GCA_964007535.1 Brachyptera risi
AGTAAGAACTTCTCAAGTTCGGCTCTCCCATGCCGCCAGATAACGAAGGTGTCATCCACATATCTCAGCCACATAGTGGGCTTGAGAGGGGCAGACTCGAGTGCGCGTACTTCTAAATCCATCATGAAAATGTTGGCTATGACCGGAGACAGTGGTGAACCCATGGGCGCTCCTTGGACTTGCTTGTACATTTGCCCCTCGAACCTGAAGTAAGTGTTGTTCAGACAGTGTTCCACAAGGTCTGAGATCTGTTCGGATGGCTTGATTTGAGATCGCATGATGTCGAGTGCCTCAGTGATTGGTACATTGGTGAACAGTGACACCACGTCGAAGCTGACGAGCAGATCTTGCGGCTGGATGGTTACGCCTTGTATTAACTCGATGAAATGTTCTGCGTTGCGGACGTAGGATGAAGCTGTTTCGGTATGAGGCTGGAGATGTTTTGCTAAATGTTTAGCGAGGAGTTGCACTGGAGAGCCCACTGAGCTGACAATGGGCCGTAATGGAGCACCCTCTTTGTGGATCTTGGGAAGCCCGTAGATCTTGGGGCAGCGTGAAGACTTCTCCCTCGGTATGAGGTATTTCTTCACATCCACGTCCCAATTGGTCTTCAAGATCTCCGCCTTGGTGATTTTCTCCAGGTATGTCGTCGGGTCCTTATCGTGTGGTTCGTAGGCTGGATCGTCGAGCAGGGCATGCATCTTCGCGCTGTAGTCGGTCGAGTTCACCACCACCGTTGCGTTTCCCTTATCGGCCGGTAACACTATGACGTCGTCATTCAGCCGAAGAGCTTTTAGTGCCAGGACCTCGTCATGTGTGATGTTTCTCACAGGCGCACGGGCTTTGCGAAGTACTGCGCACGTTTGTTGACGCAGAGTCTCAGCATCTTTGGTGGGAAGAGTAGCAATAGCACACTCCACGCCCGTGATGATGTCTTCTACCGGGATCTTAGAAGGAGCAACGGCGAAGTTGAAGCCCTTGGCTAAAGCAGATGTTGTTGCTTGGTCCAGAGGTATGTCGGACAGGTTGTAGACCAGTTTTGTAGGGTCTAGCTTCTGAGGTGTTTTCCTTTGCTTCTCCCTCAGCCGGTCGTACTTCTTTTTCTGTCGTGTTGTGATGAGATCAGAGTTGGTCTCAGCTCGTTGTTCAGTCAGTTGATCGACCTGGGCCCATAGAATGGGATGAAGTCTAGTGGATAGAAGTCCGTGAATGTCTCTCAGTTCTGAGCTCACCTCGTCCAGCTTGCGTCTGTTCGAATGAACAGCATCTCGGAGCAAAGCCAGGCTAGCTTTTCGCAGAATCTTCTTAGTAGAGTGCGTACTGTTGTGGTGGCTCAGTCTCAGGGAGACTGGAATGGTCTCAGTGTCACGGCATCGACGCAGGAAAGCCAGGTCACACAGTAACTTGGCTCGCTTGGTCCTCAATTTCTCGAAAGTCCGGGTTGTATGAAATAGTTCCTCCCCGTGAAGGCTTATGATGTTGTTTCGTATGTTCTCGCGGTCGAATGTAGATGTTGAACTCTTTTCTCGGGACAACCACGTTTGCTCTTTTGGATGCAGTTGTTGGATCTGATAAGATCCGTTGACTGTACGAAAGATATCAACAAATGAAACTGTTCAAGAAGATCTTCCTCTCTGGCGTAATGGGTAGCGCGTCAGACCGGCAATCTGGAGATCCGGGTTCAAGTCCCGGGGGAGGTCGCAATTTTTAAACAGTTTTAAAAATCATTAAATATATATATATATATATATATATATATATATATATATATATATATATATATATGGTCATATTTAAATCTGTATATATATATATATATATATATATATATGTATATATTCATATTCATATATATATATATATATATATATATATATATATATATATATATATATATATATATATATATATTCATATATATATATATATATATATATATATATATATATATATATAGAGAGAGAGAGAGAGAGAGAGAGATATATATATATATATATATATATATATAGATATATATACGAATATGTATATCTATATATATATGGATATATATATATATATATATATATATATATATATATATATATATATATATATATATATGTATATAAATATATATATATATATATATATATATATATATATATATATATATATATATATATGTATATATATATATATATATATATATATATATATACAAACATATATATATATATATATATATATATATATATATATATCTATATAAATATATATATATATATATATATATATATATATATATATATATATATATATATATATATATATATATATATATATATATATATATATGGATATATATAGACAGAAGGTATCCATATATATATTAATATATATATATATATGTATTTTTTTTTTTTTTTCTATTTTTTTTTATTTATATATATATATATATATATATATATATATATATATATATATATATATATATATATATATATATATATATATATATATATATATATGAATAGAGCGCTCCGACCGATTCGATTTCTTTCGGTCTTGAATCTTTGAATGAAAAATCGTATCATATTAACTATAAGTTGGAATTTGTTTTGTATCCACAAGAAAAACATCATTCAAATGTCTTGGAGAAAACCCGTTCTGAGTCGAGGTGGAAATGACAATTGCGTATTAGGCCTATACAATGTATGTTGAAACATTGATCAGACTATGGAGAAGAGTTATACATCTTTTTCATTCTATGTGTAAAATGAAACTAGTCAAACGCGAAATATGCGTTGTAAGATGAGCGCGATATCTGAATGAGGTATAAAAGTCCTTGAAGTAGTTCTACCATTGCTACTTTATTGACTTTGGTATTCTACTCACCTTGCTATCTGAATAAGCTCTAAAAGTCTTTAAAGTACTTCTACTCTTGCCACTTCATTGACTCTGGTATATTCTACACACCTTGATGTATATAAAAAAAATACTTCATTGTTGGTCAACTCTTGAATGTAGAAAGCATGCAGTGAATGACGACAATTTAATTCTGTCACAATTTTTGTGATATATTCTATGAATATCATCAGTTATTATTTTTTTTTCCTTCAAAACGGCTGATTGTCATTGCGTACAAAATCGTGAAAATGTGTAAACTCTGTGTATACACATTCAGAGGAAATTTCATCCCATTTGAAGAGATTTTTAAATGAGCGTAGCGAAGTCTCCATCCCACTCTCATGGGAGTTTGTCTGTGTGTGTTTTTTTTTCGTGAGCCCCTCACAGATCGCAAGGTTTGACTGATCCACATGAAACTTTTTCGTACACGAAAACTCATTCAACTCAGAACTGTAATCTTTTTGGAATAAATCGGTCGGACCAATTTTGAGGAAAATCATCTCAAAGTTTCTAGAAACCCCATAAGAATTGGCTGGGCGGAAAATGTGAGAAAATAAAAATCTCTCCAAATGGGATGAAATATCCTCCGAATGTGTACACAAAGATTTCACACATCATCATCCCTTCTGTATGCAATTTCAATCAGTTGTTTCAAAGAAAAAAATCAAAACAACTGTTTTTTTTTCATCAAATATATCATGAAAATAATTACAGAATCAGGTTGCCGGAATTCACTGCCTTCTAGATTCAACATTTGCCCAACAATGAAGTATTTGTATATGCATCAAGGTGTGTAGAATACCAGAGTCAATGAAGTGGCAAGGGTAGAACTACTTTAACGACTTGTGTACCTTATTCAGATATCAAGGTGTGTCGAATACCAGAGTCAATGAAGTAGCGAGGGTAGAGCTACTTCAAGGACTTGTTGATGAGCGTAGCGAAGTCTTCATCCCACTCCTATAGGGCTTCGTCTGTGTTTTTTTTCTGTTTTTTTGTAAGCACTCCACAGGTCGCAAGGGTTGACTGATCAACATGAAACTTTTTTTGTACACGCAAACTCATCCCACTTAAAACTGTATAGTTTTTGGAATGAATCGATGAGACCTCTTTTTAGAAAAATCATCTCAAAATTTCTGAAATCTTCATAAGATTTGACCGGGCGGAAAATGTTGAAAAATAAAATCTTTCCAAATAAGATGAAATTTCCTCTAAATGTGTATACATAGATTTTATACATCTCCACGATTTTGTATGCAATTCCAATCAGCCGTTTTGAAGAAAAAAAATAAAATAACTGATAAGATTCATAAATTAAATCTTAAAAATTGTGACAGAATCAAGTTGTCGAGATTCACTGCCTTCTAGATTCAAGAGTTGACCAACAATGAAGTATTTTTTATATGCGTCAAGGTGTGTAGATTACCAGAGTCAATAAGGTGGCAAGATTAGAACTACTTTGACGACTTTTATAGGTTATTCAGATATCAAGGTGTGTAGAATACCAGAGTCGATAAAGTAGCAAGGGTAGAACTACTTCAACGACTTTATTACCTCATTAGGATATCTTGCTCATCTTACAACGCATATTTCGCGTTCGACTGGTATTGATGAGCGTAGCGATGTCTCCATCCCACTCTTATAGTGCTTTGTCTGTTTTTTTCCTTTGTAAGCACTCCACAGGTCGTAAGGGTTGACTGATCAACATGAAACTTTCTTTGTACACGCAAACTCATACAACTTAGAACTGTATAGTTTCTCGAATGAATCGGTCGAACCGATATTGAAAAAAATCATCTCAAAGTTTTTAAAACCCCATTAGATTTGGCTGGGCGGTAAATGTTGAAAAATAAAATCTCTCCAAATGGGATGAAATTTCCTCTAAATGTGTACACTTAGATTTTACACATTTTCACGATTTTGTATGCAATTCCAATCTGCCGTTCTCAAGAAAAAAATAAAAATAACTGATAAAATTCATCAAATATATCATACAAATTGTGACAGAATTAAGTTGTCGAGATTCACTGCTTTCTAGATTCAAGAGTTGACCAACAATGAAGTATTTGTTATATACATCAAGGTGTTTAGAATACCAGAGTCAATAAAGTGGCAAGAGTAGAACCACTTCAACGACTCTTATAGCTTATTCAGATATCAAGGTGTGTAGAATACCAAAGTCGATAAAGTGGCGAGTGTAGAACTACTTCAAGCACTTTTATACCTTATTCAGATATCTCGCTCAACTTACAACGCATATTCTGCGTTTGATTAGTTTTTCAACATTTTCCGCCCAGCCAAATGTTATGAGGTTTTTAGAAACTTTGAGATGATTTTTCTCAAAATCGGTCCGACCGATTGATCCCAAAAACTTTACAGTTCTAAGTTGGATGAGTTTGCGTGTACAATGAAAGTTTCATGTTGATCAGTCAACCCTTGCAACCTGTGGAGTGCTTACAAAAAAAAAGACACAGACAAAGAATGGGATGGAGACCTCGCTACGCTCACCAATCACCATTATATGAATAAGTATGAATCAACAATGAAATCTCATGGAATTATCTCATAAAATCAGTATTATCATCATTTCTCTAGAATATTATCCATACTGTTTCCCATTTAAACTCCAAGAATAATTGTATCATCTGTACATTTATATGTTTGTAACATCATGTTCTACCACGTACTCCATCTTGCTATAATCTATGTATTTTGTTTTCTCCTCCGAAGATCTTCTCTCAAACACAAGTCACGGCTTATGTGATCTTCATTACTCAATATATTTTTTTTCAGGTTCATTGATTAATTCAGAGCCACACCTAATCTTTACATACACATATCTGAAATGATTGCTATTTTCCGTGAAACCTTTTTTTTTGTATCTACCAACTCATTGTGAATTATTGATATTTATATTCATGATTGAAATTAGGTGATGCTCAATTCATATAGGCCCACATATCGTATTGAGAATGATAATGTTCGATGAAGAATAAAAATAAAACCTGAAGTGATTTCAGTTAATAGATGTCGGTAATTTTGTGGATACACCTGAAGATGACGTTCGCGGATGAATAAAACCGAGACAAAATGTCGGCATATTCCGAACAATTATTTGTTTATTACTCGTCTATGTCTGCTCATCTCCACCATGCAGGCTACGTCGCTACCCCCGTGTATAATAGTATGGGTGATGTATCGGGCTATCTCGGCTGGTACCAACAGTGCTCGTAGTTCCACCGATATCCGTGCGGAACGCTACGACGATACGGGGCCAGAGAGCCACGCTCTACGCATGCGCGTACCAAATGTACGTCATCGTTGGCAGCAAGACATCAGCTGTCAATGTCACCTGGACCACGTGACTAGCCTCGTATCAGGGTGGCGTTCCAACGGATTCTGATGGAACTACGAGCACTGTTGGTACCAGCCGAGATAGCCCGATACATCACCTAAACTATTAAACACAGTCAGTGGTTGTTACCATTACAGGCGTGCGATGGGTTGATTGTGCCAGTATATTAGAGATCAAATCAACGGTCACGTGGCAACAATGCTGGGGTCAGGGTAGAATCTCGTACAACAGAATGGCAAGCAGACGGCACCAATACCTGTACTGAACCAGGAAAACGCGGGATTCACGTTGAGAGGTGAGCTTGAAGGTATGGGAATTCAGAATGTTGAGTCATGGAGTTGTATATATGAAGATCTAACTCAACGACGAACTGTTTACCAGATTGCGAGCTTCATGTTATACTAACAAATGGCGGCCATGTTCGTTTTTCAACTGCCAGTTGGAGCTACACCCACGTTGGTAATTTAGCAAGGTCTTCTATATCAGCACATAATACAGGTAATGATATAGAAGGCATTGAGTAATAATATAGAAGGCCTTGAATTCAGACTTTGAATATAAAACACATTTCTGTAGGCCCATACCTGACATCAATCAGTTTGAACAGTGAACATGGCCGCCTTTACCCACTATTTGAAGTGGTCAAGTGGGTTGAGCTTTTAACACGAAGTCATACCTCCAGTACGACAGTACTAGATACAGCTTCACGGTTAAATATTCCGTCGGCTCAATCTACATCTACAGACCATGGATACCCTGGAACATATAGAACCTCTAGCTGCAACTTGTTGATATAAATAGTGCAATCTGTCTCATATGTACTTCGCAAATCCAATTGATCCTGATATCCAATCAAATGTATACTTTTATTGCGTTTTCTTAGTTATTCCCATCCGGTTTTTGTGAGAATCACTGGAAATATGTAGGGTGGCTTTGTTCTTCAAATAACATGCAGTGAGAATATTGAAGTTTTGGAGGATTCTAATTTCGAAGTATTTATCCTCTCGGTTATTCTAATGAGAATTTTCCAAACTTTCCTATTTATTTTTTATCGGAAATATCGTTCGACTGATTTTTCAAGAGAATCTCAACCTATTCTGCCGTGACATCAATGTACAGAATAAGTGTCAAGATGATTGTTCTTTCCTGACCTGTATGGAGCGCTTGAATAGAAAAAAAACAGAGCTAATTTTTTTCGGTATATCCTCGTGCGCTCATCTGATAACGGAAACTATTCATATATATGCAGATATTTCAGC
>CAXFZR010000548.1:0-27500 GCA_964007535.1 Brachyptera risi
ATATATATATATATATATATATATATATATATATATATATATATATATATATATATATATATATATATATATATATATATATATATATATAATATATATATATATATATATATATATATATATATATATATATATATATATATATATATATATATATATATATATATATATATATATATATATATATATATATATATATATATATATATATATATATATATATATATATATATATATATATATATATATATATATATATATATATATATATATATATATATATATATATATATATATATATATATATATATATATATATATATATATATATATATATATATATATATATATATATATATATATATATATATATATATATATATATATATATATATATATATATATATATATATATATATATATATATATATATATTTATATATATAAATATATATATATATATATATATATATATATATATATATATATATATATATATATATATATATATATATATATATATATATATTCATATATATATATATATATATATATATATATATATAGATATAGATATATATATATATATATATATATATATATATATATATATATATATATATATATATATATATATATATATATATATATATATATATATATATATATATATATATATATATATATATATATATATATATATATATATATATATATATATATATATATATATATATATATATATTTATATATATTGTTGGCGCCGTTATAAGTCCAATAGGATTTATTTGTGACGCGGGATGATAATCTTACGACTATCGTCGAGTGAATTTGATGAGTGGACTGTATGTAGGGTAATTGGGAAGAAGTTTGTAATAAATAGCACGATACCTGTGTTTCCCCTGAGGTAATCGTCTTGAAGCGTCTTGAAGCGTCGCGACGATGTTTGAGAGAATGCACTTTGTGAAGACGTTGGGTGGGAGAAAGAAATACGTACGTATTGGAGGTTGGATTTGGAAACTAACGAAATGGTTTGGGAATTGGTAATGAATAAATGATAGAAAAGGAATAGTATGGCTTGAATTAACTAAATAAACTTCACTGCTTTACGAGGAGATACACTATGCAACTTGCATACACGAGAAAAGACACTGACGAACGGGTGTCCGAAATGACGACTTATGCAGGCAATATAGGCCCAACTATACGACACGAGAGACGACAAATAAGTGACCTGAGATCGAACTGCAATGACAGGTACATGATGTGCCTGTTTGTGGTATCTAAAGGTCAACGGATGACGACATAATAACTGGAGGCATATTGCGTATTACAACTAGGGGTAAGGGATGCGAAAACAAAACACAAGGGGGAAAGACCTAGTTGGTCGTCATAATAGGATTGGCGCAAACATACCGCCTACCATGGAAAACAATGTTTTGCATAAAGAAAACGAAAATGATACGAAAAAAAACTTGGGAAAAGCACCCAAATTAACAATCGACGGGGAGAGAGACCAGTTTGTTCACTGGTCTCTTGTACACTCCGGTAGGAGTGCGCAAGGTCACCACACGGACTACTTCGTCCGGGCCGGGATGTACACGAGTTACCCGACCGATAGGCCATGAAAGAGGGGAGCGCTAGGGTTCAAAAAGGAAAACGACGTCGCCTATTTGAAGATTGGGGGAGCCGCGCAACAACTTCCCACGTTGCATTTGGGAGTTCAAATACTCTTGGGACCAGCGGGTCCAGAACGTTTGGTGCAAATGACGAACGCGGTCCCAACGAGTCAAGATCGACTTGTCAACAGAAAAGTGCGATTCAGGGGGTGCGAGCAAAGACGTGCCTATGAGGAAGTGACCGGGTGTCAAGTAATCGGAGGACTCTTCGGGGTCCGATGCAGTGGCGCATAGTGGCCGACTGTTCAATACGGCTTCTATACGACAGAAGAGTGTAGAGTACTCTTCTTGAGTATATGCGTCGTCGGAAATGAGGCGATGAAGTAAAGCCTTTGCAGACTTGACGCCGGCTTCCCATAAACCACCGAAATTCGGAGCATGAGGGGGGTTAAAATGCCAGTGTATTTGGCGGGCCGTGAGGGCGTCAGAAATGGAGGTCTTGTCCTCGGATATAAAAGCGAAAATCTCGCGAAGATGCCTAGCGGCTCCTACGAAGTTAAGGCCACAATCTGAATTAATATGCGCGGGAAGCCCTCGTCGCGAGCAAAAACGGTCCAGGCAAGCAAGGAAAGCTGCGGTGGTCAAGTCCGACACCATCTCCAGATGAACAGCTTTGGTGGCCATGCATATGAAGAGGCACAAATATCCTTTAGTGCGGGGCGCGTTTCGACGAGTACTAGTCTTCACGAGAAAAGGGCCGGCGAAGTCCGTGCCCACGTGGGCGAAGGCGCGAGAGAGCTGCACACGTGGGGAAGGTAGATCACCCATCGGGGGCTGCATGGGTTTGCTGCGAAACTTGTGACACGTCAGACACCGATGAATACGCTGACGTAACAGCCCACGGAGCGACACGATCCAGTACCGTTGTTGAATAAGGGACTGGACCGTTCGGGGACCAGAATGTAGAGAAAGCAGGTGATAGTGATCACAGAGTAGTGCTGAAAGATGCGCTTCCTTTGGAAGGAGGAGAGGGTGACGAGCGTCAGCGGGTAGAGACGAGTGACGTAGCCGGCCGCCTACCCTGAGAAACCCGGAGGGGTCGAGAAAAGGCTTGAGAGCTGCAAGGCTGGATTTGACTGGCTGATGGTGTTCTAGTTGACGCAGCTCGGTGAGGTAGTAACGTCGTTGAGTTGCGCGAATGAACAGGTCGAGGGCATCATTCAGTTCCGGAGGCGACAGCGGGCCGGTTGGAACAGCTGTTCGCGAACGCGTCGCCAGTAGGATACGAGCAAAACGGACTACGTGACCATAAACGCGTTGGGCCTTGCGTAGGCTTGAAAACTTGCAGAGATTGTCAAGTAGAGTGTCGACGGGGACGTGAGCGTTGAGGCTGACCGTAGCAGATTTGACCTCCGGCAGCGCAGTGTCCGATACGAGTGAAGGAGAAAAGCGTGGCCACGACGCCGATGAGTCGTGCAAGAAAGCGGGGCCGGACATCCACAGGCGGTGGTTCATCAATTCTGCGGGTGTCAAACCACGAGAAGCACAATCAGCTGGGTTGTCAGCCGAAGGTACATGGGCCCAGGAGTCGGGAGACGAATCTTCGGTGATTTCCACTACACGGTTGGCGACAAATGATTTGAGCCGGTAAGGAGGGGTGGCCAACCAGGCTAAAACAATAGTGGAATCCGTGAATAAATGCACCGAAGAGATGGACAAATCGATTTCAGAGTTGGAGACATCCTTTAACAGCCGAGTGAGCAGCACGGCGGCAGAGAGTTCCAACTTGGGTATTGTCAATGGTTTGACAGGGGCTACCTTACTTCGGGCACGCAAGATGCTGACTGAAGACGAAGAGGTTGGCGAGGCTTCGATGAGCACGTACAACACAGCTGCATAGGCTTTCTCGGAGGCGTCGCAAAACCCGATCAGTCGACGGAGTCCTGTGCCGTTGGAGAAGATGCGCGGAATCCTGAAGAGGGATAGTTCGTGCACTTCGGCGACGGCACGCAACCAGGCGTCACAGAGATGCGGAGGTAGAGTGTCGTCCCACGCGAGAGGAGTGAGCCATAGCTGCTGGAGGAACATCTTCATCCAGCACACGAAAGGCGTAAGAAAGCCGAGTGGGTCGAAGATTCGGGCTATGTAGGATAGCACTGAACGTTTGGTGACGGCTCCTTGAAAGGATTGAGTATTAAACGAGAAGGAGTCCGCACGAGGGTCCCATAGAAGACCGAGGATTTTGATGCCCAGGTCGTCGTTGGAAAATACGAGGGGAGTTTCCAGATGGTCGGCCGGAAGGTTGCGCAGTGCGTTAGGATCATTGCTAGACCATTTTCGTAGCTCGAAACCTCCTAAGGAGAGGAGAGCTGTCAGTTCTTCTTGCGAGGTATGTGCTTGCTCGAGGCTTTCAGCACCAGACACGACGTCATCGATGTACGTGTGTGCAGTTAAAGCGAGGGATGCGAGCGGAAACCGGTTTCCTTCGTCGGCGACGAGTTGGCGCAGAACTCTCTGAGCGAGAAATGCGGAAGGAGTAAGACCGTACGTAACTGTGTTCAATTCGTACTCCTGAATGGGTGAGTCAGGCGTAGGGCGCCAGAATATGTGTTGATAATGGCGATCAGACGGCTGGATGCAAATCTGGCGGTACATTTGACGTATGTCCGCGCAGACGGCGACGGGATGAGTGCGAAAACCGGTGAGAATATTGGACAAGTCACGTTGAAGCTTCGGACCACTCAACAAGAGCTGATTGAGCGAAACTCCCGCTTTATCGGGAGCGGAGGCATTGTAAACGACTCGAAGCTTCGTACTGGTGCTGGCAACTTTGTGCACACAGTGGTGAGGTATCACATACGACGACGAAGTGGTGGCGAGTTGCATGTGTCGAGCCTGGCAATAATCAGTCATGAATTGCTGATAGGCGTCAGCATGGTCAGGAGTGCGTTTCAAACGACGTTCTAGCGCAAGAAAGTTCTGCATAGCAACGTCCCGATTATCGCCGAGGGGAGGGGGGGATGATGTAAACGGAAGCGCTACCGAATACCGTCCGGTGGCGTCACGTTCGTGCGTAGCGACAAAATGTTCTTCGCACCATTCATCCTCAGGACTTTGCTGGGGAGGACGTTGAACTTCCTCGGATTCCCAAAAAAGACGAAGTGTTCGGTCCAACGTCGGAGTCGAACACGCGAGAAGAGTGAGAGGGGGTGAGGTGAGCTTCTCAGAGCGAATAGGACCAAGCACCACTCAGCCGAATAGGGTGTTGAGAGCTGAGGGGGCGTGTCCTATCAGCGTGTCGCCTGATCTCATCAAAATGCTTGGGTAGAGATCAGCGCCTATGAGAAAATCAACCTTGCCGGGAAGGTGAAACTGATGATCGGCTAGAGTTAGACCACGATACTGGTTGTAGACATCGATAGGAACATCGCTGTTGGGAAGTTCGGTCGAGATTGATGATAACACTACAGCTTGAACGCATATAGGTTCGTGGGGGAGGACGCGAGAGGTGATCTTGCAGTTAACCGTGCCAAAGACACGCGCAGCCGAGTTTCCGATGCCGACCAGTTCAGATTGCTTAGATTCAAATTTCAGGCCAAGCTTCTTGATTAAAGAGTGAGTGACCGCCGAGATCTGAGATCCAGAATCGATTACGGCACGAAAGGGTTGGAGATTTCCTTCCGCGTCACTGATAAATGCGCGGACAGTACCTAATAGCACAGTCTTGACAACTGGGGTGTCATTCGATTGACAGGTTAACACTAGAGGGTTCGCGTGCGCAGCGGGGGTGGCCACGGCGGTTGCGGCACTGACACTCGGGGTAGGGAGGGGTTTCACTCGAGGGGAGTGCAATATCGAGTGATGTTGATTGCTCTGACAACTTGTACAAGCCCGTTTTGACTTGCACTGCTCACGTGTATGTGCGCCTAAACAATTAAAACATCGGTGAAGACGCCTTAAAGTTTGGTATTTCTCATCACGAGTTTGATTGAGTAACATGTCACAGTTGTAAAGGGTGTGGCTTTGCGAGCATAACGGACATGACTTCTGCTGTTGACCAGAGTGAGGTGACGTCATCTTCGAGTGAGATGCAAGCAATGAATTGACCCGTTTGACGGGCGATGAGGTACCAGCCTGATGCTGGCTTGAAGTTGGCACGTCGAGGCCACACAGTTCTAATGTCCGAGAGTGATCTTCAATGAACTCGATCAAAGAAGCGTACGTAGGAACACTTTGCGACGAATGCTTGGCTTCAAAAGCCTTACGCGTAGAAACATCGAGATTTCTGGCTGTCAACGAAAGCAGGATATAATCCGCTAAATCGGGGAGAGCTAGCGCTTTGAGCGCATTAATCGAGTTTTTATGAACTCGTAGAAAGCTTTGAAAGCCAGAGTGTGAATTTGACTTTAGAGGCGTAAATTCTAAAATCTGACGAATGTACAAACTTGCTATCACGCGAGGGTTTTGATAGCGAGTTACCAGTGCTTGAAGAGCAAGTGGATAATTCACTGGAGTTATTGGGAGACCAGAAATAACAGCTAACGCAGTTCCCTGAAGCGTGGACCTCAAGTAATGAAACTTTTGAATGGCATTCAGTGACTCATTCTCGTCTATTAGAGACTTGAATAAGGAATAATATTCCGTCCACTCAACAATATCACCAGAGAAGCTAGGAATGTTGATGCTAGGCAAAGAGACTGCGTGCATTGCCGTGCTTGCGTGAAGATCTGGCATGGCCTGACTAACCACTGGAATAACCTTGGATTCAGCTTTCCTGAAGGCTGATTGAGCAGCGTATATCAAATCGTCGAAGCTGGCATTAACCTGTACTACGTCGAGTGGCTTCACGGTTGAGTCCAGCGAAACGTTGTGCTGCATTATTTTTTGCTGCACGGCGTTGAATTCGGTTCGAATCACGGCAAGACGTTCGAACCTATCCCGCACTGCGTTTACATCGTCCGGCTTCAACGACTTGAATTTGCCATAGGTTCGCTGAATTTCAGCAAACAGTTCTTCACGCTGAACTATGAACAACCTTTGAGCACGGATTTGTTCATCCATGACGAAAACCGAAATGAAAGAATTTCTTTCTTAATAATAACCGAGCGTATATTGAAACAGACACGTGAATCAACGTTAATGCAAAAATGCACGAGAAATAGGCAAAGGACAACCAACTCGAAACGGTCGAGCGTCCCAAGCGAAAGGGAATGCGGGTAGTGACTATCACGAGGTCACCTAGCGAAAAACCAACGAGAATGACGTGGTATATACAAGAAATGGCACAGCAATGTGAAATGACGGACTAAAACGACGCTAGACACGGCTACAACGACGCTAGACCTACCGAGACTTATTCACGAGCGTCGAAAATAAGCTGAGATGATCAGGAGATCAGAGAACATAGCGAGTACGAAAATGTGCATAATGAGAATGCACCGAAATAATTCCACAGGGAATGAAAACACAAGTCAAGGGGAGCATGTATCACGAAACTAAAACTTCCACGGCGAAAACTAGCTGATGCAAGGCTCCGACTCGAGGGACCAAAATGTTGGCGCCGTTATAAGTCCAATAGGATTTATTTGTGACGCGGGATGATAATCTTACGACTATCGTCGAGTGAATTTGATGAGTGGACTGTATGTAGGGTAATTGGGAAGAAGTTTGTAATAAATAGCACGATACCTGTGTTTCCCCTGAGGTAATCGTCTTGAAGCGTCTTGAAGCGTCGCGACGATGTTTGAGAGAATGCACTTTGTGAAGACGTTGGGTGGGAGAAAGAAATACGTACGTATTGGAGGTTGGATTTGGAAACTAACGAAATGGTTTGGGAATTGGTGATGAATAAATGATAGAAAAGGAATAGTATGGCTTGAATTAACTAAATAAACTTCACTGCTTTACGAGGAGATACACTATGCAACTTGCATACACGAGAAAAGACACTGACGAACGGGTGTCCGAAATGACGACTTATGCAGGCAATATAGGCCCAACTATACGACACGAGAGACGACAAATAAGTGACCTGAGATCGAACTGCAATGACAGGTACATGATGTGCCTGTTTGTGGTATCTAAAGGTCAACGGATGACGACATAATAACTGGAGGCATATTGCGTATTACAACTAGGGGTAAGGGATGCGAAAACAAAACACAAGGGGGAAAGACCTAGTTGGTCGTCATAATAGGATTGGCGCAAACATATATATATATATATATATATATATATATATATATATATATATATATATATATATATATATATATATATATATATATATATTATATATATATATATATATATATATATATATATATATATATATATATATATATATATATATATATATATATATATATATATATATATTTATATATATCTATATTTGATTTTTTTTTTTTTTCGAAACTTTGACGAATTATAATTGATGAATCCATTAAAGTTTCAGGGTATAATCGTGTTAGATTGAGTACAAAGTATAGATGTTGGATACTTTTTTCATTTTCCACTCGACGCGTTTCGACGGTCTTATCACCGTCTCTTTCAAGAGATGTCTATTCTATAAAACAATCACAATATTGTACAATAACAAAAGAAATTAATTTTACTAAAACAAAACTGAAGACTGGATACATTGAAAAGTCAAAGAACATAGAAATTTTGATAATGAAAATCGAAAGAGGAAATGAAAAGAGAATATAAACGTCGAACAATACCAAGGATCTGATGTTGTTCTTCAACGTGTCCTCATACAACGATCAGTCAACAGAATGGCTCGTCACAACAACTGAGGAGCACCATTGAACGACACCGGTCTGTGGATATAGAGACGATCATAATGATTATTTCTTCATGTGTAATCAACAGAAGCTTGATGTGTGGAATATGGACTGTCGACAATAGTACTGTATCCAAATCCCATATATATCCGGATGTATCCGTATCTGTATCCTTCCCGTATCCGAAGGGATTAGGAAAGTGAAGTTTAGACATCATAGCCACCAACACAAATACTAATACAGCGGATCCATACGATTCAAGAGAAGTGTGGATCAAGCCCAAGAAGTGAATATGGAAAAAAAAATATATATGAACCCACAATACCTCACCACCTAGAAAATCATTCAATCCAGAAGATAGAAGTGAAAGGGCTGCCGATTGGGGCAAGAGGGACTATCACAACACTGTCCGAGGAATGTTCAATGAAGTCTGGTATATCTCCCATCATAAGGTACATGGTAGTGAGCGTACCACGCGATTCAAGCATCATTCTCAGAAATCATTTATACAGTCAAAATTAGCTTCAATATTTCAGTCTTGAATTAACTTCATCTTCAAAATTGTATTTTCATGTTCGTATGATCTTTCCTGAGTTTCAATTTGTTAGTTATTCCGTGTCGATAGGCAACCCGATGTACATGGGCAGAGATCAATCAGAATATCAGAGAAGAGCATGCCATATCGGACATGGAGAGTTATCATCATATTCATCTCCAGTCTCGGGAATAGTGGTCTCCAGGCCATGTTGCATGGCTTGTGATGAGGGAGGAGGAGAGGGATCCCGAGGGATAGTGGGGAGCGGGATAGGAGAGAGGACACGTGGGAGAACAACTTTCTGTTTGGTCAGCCATATACAAGAAAAAAGGTTCATCGTTATCTTTGTTATGATGTTGACGTACAAACAGGCGGGTCCGATGCTAGGTGAGAGCTCAAACATTGCTATCGCCCCCATCAACAACCAGGTTATATGGGGTACGAACAGGCGGGTCCGGTGCTACGTGAGAGCTCAAACATTGCTATCGCCCCCATCAACAACCAGGTTATATGGGGTACAAACAGGCGTGTCCGGTGCTAGGTGAGAGCTTAAACATTGCTATCGCCCCCATCAACAACCAGGTTATATGGGGTACGAACAGGCGGGTCCGGTGCTACGTGAGAGCTCAAACATTGCTATCGCCCCCATCAACAACCAGGTTTTATGGGGTGCCAACAGGCGTGTCCGGTGCTAGGTGAGAGCTCAAACATTGCTATCGCCCCCATCAACAACCAGGTTATATGGGGTACGAACAGGCGGGTCCGGTGCTAGGTGAGAGCTCAAACATTGCTATCGCCCCCATCAACAACCAGGTTATATGGGGTGCCAACAGGCGTGTCCGGTGCTAGGTGAGAGCTCAAACATTGCTATCGCCCCCATCAACAACCAGGTTATATGGGGTACAAACAGGCGGGTCCGGTGCTAGGTGAGAGCTCAAACATTGCTATCGCCCCCATCAACAACCAGGTTATATGGGGTACGAACAGGCGGGTCCGGTGCTACGTGAGAGCTCAAACATTGCTATCGCCCCCATCAACAACCAGGTTATATGGGGTACAAACAGGCGGGTCCGGTGCTACGTGAGAGCTCAAACATTGCTATCGACCCCATCAACAACCAGGTTATATGGGGGTACAAACAGGCGGGTCCGGTGCCACGTGAGAGCTCAAACATTGCTATCGCCTCCATCAACAACCATGTTATATGGGGTACAAACAGGCGGGTCCGGTGCTACGTGAGAGCTCCATCATTGCTATCGACCCCATCAACAACCAGGTTATATGGGGTACAGACGGGCGGGTCCGGTGCTACGTGAGAGCTCAAACAATGCTATCGCCCCCATCAACAACCAGGTTATATGGGGTACAAACAGGTGGGTCCGGTGCTAGGTGAGAGCTCAAACATTGCTATCGCCCCCATCAACAACCAGGTTATATGGGGGTACAAACAGGCGGGTCCGGTGCTACGTGAGAGCTCAAACATTGCTATCGACCCCATCAACAACCAGGTTATATGGGGTACAAACAGGCGGGTCCGGTGCTACGTGAGAGCTCAAACATTGCTATCGCCCCCATCAACAACCAGGTTATATGGGGGTACAAACAGGCGGGTCCGGTGCTACGTGAGAGCTCAAACATTGCTATCGACCCCATCAACAACCAGGTTATATGGGGTACAAACAGGCGGGTCCGGTGCTACGTGAGAGCTCAAACATTGCTATCTACCCCATCAACAACCAGGTTATATGGGGTACAGACAAGCGTGTCCGGTGCTACGTGAGAGCTCAAACATTGCTATCGACCCCATCAACAACCAGGTTATATGGGGTACAAACAGGCGGGTCCGGTGCTACGTGAGAGCTCTAACATTGCTATCGACCCCATCAACAACCAGGTTATATGGGGGTACAAACAGGCGTGTCCGGTGCTAGGTGAGAGCTCAACCTTTGCTATCGCCCCCATCAACAACCAGGTTATATGGGGTACGAACAGGCGGGTCCGGTGCTACGTGAGAGCTCAAACATTGCTATCGACCCCATCAACAACCAGGTTATATGGGGTACAAACAGGCGTGTCCGGTGCTAGGTGAGAGCTCAAACATTGCTATCGCCCCCATCAACAACCAGGTTATATGGGGTACAAACAGGCGGGTCCGGTGCTAGGTGAGAGCTCAAACATTGCTATCGCCCCCATCAACAACCAGGTTATATGGGGTACAAACAGGCGGGTCCGGTGCTACGTGAGAGCTCAAACATTGCTATCGACCCCATCAACAACCAGGTTATATGGGGTACAAACAGGCGGGTCCGGTGCTAGGTGAGAGCTCAAACATTGCTATCGCCCCCATCAACAACCAGGTTATATGGGGTACAAACAGGCGGGTCCGGTGCTACGTGAGAGCTCAAACATTGCTATCGCCCCCATCAACAACCAGGTTATATGGGGTACAAACAGGCGGGTCCGGTGCTACGTGAGAGCTCAAACATTGCTATCGACCCCATCAACAACCAGGTTATATGGAGTACAAACAGGCGGGTCCGGTGCTACGTGAGAGCTCAAACATTGCTATCGCCCCCATCAACAACCAGGTTATATGGGGGTACAAACAGGCGGGTCCGGTGCTACGTGAGAGCTCAAACATTGCTATCGACCCCATCAACAACCAGGTTATATGGGGTACAAACAGGCGGGTCCGGTGCTACGTGAGAGCTCAAACATTGCTATCTACCCCATCAACAACCAGGTTATATGGGGTACAGACAAGCGTGTCCGGTGCTACGTGAGAGCTCAAACATTGCTATCGACCCCATCAACAACCAGGTTATATGGGGTACAAACAGGCGGGTCCGGTGCTACGTGAGAGCTCAAACATTGCTATCGACCCCATCAACAACCAGGTTATATGGGGGTACAAACAGGCGTGTCCGGTGCTAGGTGAGAGCTCGAACATTGCTATCGCCCCCATCAACAACCAGGTTATATGGGGTACAAACAGGCGGGTCCGGTGCTACGTGAGAGCTCAAACATTGCTATCGCCCCCATCAACAACCAGGTTATATGGGGTACAAACAGGCGGGTCCGGTGCTAGGTGAGAGCTCAAACATTGCTATCGCCCCCATCAACAACCAGGTTATATGGGGTACGAACAGGCGGGTCCGGTGCTAGGTGAGAGCTCAAACATTGCTATCGCCCCCATCAACAACCAGGTTATATGGGGTACAAACAGGCGGGTCCGGTGCTACGTGAGATCTCAAACATTGCTATCGACCCCATCAACAACCAGGTTATATGGGGTACAAACAGGCGGGTCCGGTGCTAGGTGAGAGCTCAAACATTGCTATCGCCCCCATCAACAACCAGGTTATATGAGGTACAAACAGGCGGGTCCGGTGCTACGTGAGAGCTCAAACATTGCTATCGCCCCCATCAACAACCAGGTTATATGGGGTACAGACAGGCGGGTCCGGTGCTGGGTGAGAGCTCAAACATTGCTATCGCCCCCATCAACAACCAGGTTATATGGGGTACAGACAGGCGGGTCCGGTGCTGGGTGAGAGCTCAAACATTGCTATCGCCCCCATCAACAACCGGGTTATATGAGGTACAAACAGGCGGGTCCGGTGCTAGGTGAGAGCTCAAACATTGCTATCGACCCCATCAACAACCAGGTTATATGGGGTAAGAACAGGCGGGTCTGGTGCTGGGTGGGAGCTAAACATTGCTATCGCCCCCATGAACAACCAGGTTATATGGGGGTACAAACAGGCGGGTCCGGTGCTAGGTGAGAGCTCAAACATTGC
Source organism: Brachyptera risi (assembly GCA_964007535.1). Taxonomy (NCBI): domain Eukaryota; kingdom Metazoa; phylum Arthropoda; class Insecta; order Plecoptera; family Taeniopterygidae; genus Brachyptera; species Brachyptera risi. Next base: position 12,743 of record CAXFZR010000548.1, read on the forward strand.
TAACGCCCCAATCAACAACCAGGTTATATGTGAGTACAAACAGGTGGGTCCGGTGCTACGTGAGAGCTCAAACATTGCTTTCGACCCCATCAACAACCAGGTTATATGGGGGTTACAAACAGGCGTGTCCGGTGCACAGGTGGGAGCTCAAACATTGCTTTCGACCCCATCAACAACCAGGTTATATGGGGGTTACAAACAGGCGTGTCTGGTGCTAGGTGAGAGCTCAAACATTGCTTTCGACCCAATCAACAACCAGGTTATATGGGGGTTACAAACAGGCGTGTCCGGTGCTAGGTGAGAGCTCGAACATTGCTATCGCCCCCATCAACAACCAGGTTATATGGGGGTTACACAGGCGTGTCCGGTGCTAGGTGAGAGCTCCAACATTGCTTTCGACCCCATCAACAACCAGGTTATATGGGGGTTACAAACAGGCGTGTCCGGTGATAGGTGAGAGCTCAAACATTGCTATCGCCCCCATCAACAACCAGGTTATATGGGGGTTACACAGGCGTGTCCGGTGCTAGGTGAGAGCTCAAACATTGCTTTCGACCCCATCAACAACCAGGTTATATGGGGGTTACACAGGCGTGTCCGGTGCTAGGTGAGAGCTCAAACATTGCTATCGACCCTATCAACAACCAGGTTATATGGGGTACAAACAGGCAGGTCCGGTGCTAGGTGAGAGCTCAAACATTGCTTTCGACCCCATCAACAACCAGGTTATATGGGGGTTACAAACAGGCGTGTCCGGTGCTGGATGAGAGCTCAAACAGTGCTATCGCCCCCATCAACAACCAGGTTATATGGGGTACAAACAGGCGGGTCCGGTGCTACGTGAGATCTCAAACATTGATATCGACCCCATCAACAACCAGGTTATATGGGGTACAAACAGGCGGGTCCGGTGCTAGGTGAGAGCTCAAACATTGCTATCGCCCCCATCAACAACCAGGTTATATGAGGTACAAACAGGCGGGTCCGGTGCTACGTGAGAGCTCAAACATTGCTATCGCCCCCATCAACAACCAGGTTATATGGGGTACAGACAGGCGGGTCCGGTGCTGGGTGAGAGCTCAAACATTGCTATCGCCCCCATCAACAACCAGGTTATATGGGGTACAAACAGGCGGGTCCGGTGCTAGGTGAGAGCTCAAACATTGCTGTCGCCCCCATCAACAACCAGGTTATATGGGGTACAGACAGGCGGGTCCGGTGATAGGTGAGAGCTCAAACATTGCTATCGACCCCATCAACAACCAGGTTATATGGGGTACAAACAGGCGGGTCCGGTGCTAGGTGAGAGCTCAAACATTGCTATCGCCCACATCAACAACCAGGTTATATGGGGTACAAACAGGCGGGTCCGGTGCTAGGTGTGAGCTCAAACATTGCTATCGACCCCATCAACAACCAGGTTATATGGGGTACAAACAGGCGGGTCCGGTGATAGGTGAGAGCTCAAACATTGCTATCGCCCCCATCAACAACCAGGTTATATGGGGTACAAACAGGCGTGTCCGGTGCTAGGTGAGAGCTCAAACATTGCTATCGCCCCCATCAACATTCAGGTTAAATGAGGTACAAACAGGCGGGTCCGGTGCTGGGTGAGAGCTCAAACATGGCTATCGCCCCCATCAACAACCAGGTTATCTGGGGTACAAATAGGCGGGTCCGGTGCTGGGTGAGATCTCAAACATTGCTATCGCCCCCATCAACGACCAGGTTATATGGGGTACAAACGGGCGGGTCCGGTGCTAGGTGAGAGCTCAAACATTGCTATCGCCCCCATCAACAACCAGGTTATATGGGGTACAGACGGGCGAGTCCGGTGCTAGGTGAGAGCTCAATGGCCCCCATCAACAACCGTGTTATCTGGGGTACAAATAGGCGGGTCCGGTGCTGGGTGGGATCTCAAACATTGCTATCGCCCCCATCAACAACCAGGTTATATGGGGTACGAACAGGCGTGTCCGGTGCTAGGTGGGAGCTCGAACATTGCTATCGACCCCATCAACAACCAGGTTATATGGGGTACAGACAGGCGGGTCCGGTGCTGGGTGGGAGCTCAAACATTGCTATTGCCCCCATCAACAACCAGGTTATATAGGGGTACAAAGAGGCGGGTCCGGTGCTACGTGAGAGCTCAAACATTGCTATCGACCCAATCAACAACCAGGTTATATGGGGTACAGACAGGCGGGTCCGGTGCTAGGTGAGAGCTCAAACATTGCGATCGACCTCATCAACAACCAGGTTATATGGGGTACGAACAGAGGGGTCCGGTGCTACGTGAGAGCTCAAACATTGCTATCGCCCCCATCAACAACCAGGTTATATGGGGTACAAACAGGCGGGTCCGGTGCTACGTGAGAGCTCAAACATTGATATCGCCCCCAACAACAACCAGGTTATATGGGGTACAAACAGGGGGGTCCAGTGCTACGTGAGAGCTCAAACATTGCTATCGCCCCCATCAACAACCAGGTTATATGGGGTACAAACAGGCGGGTCCGGTGCTAGGTGAGAGCTCAAACAATGCTATCGACCCCATCAACAACCAGGTTATATGGGTTACAAACAGGCGGGTCCGGTGCTCGGTGGGAGCTCAAACAATGCTATCGACCCCATCAACAACCAGGTTATATGGGGTACGAACAGACAGGTCCGGTGCTACGTGAGAGCTCAAACATTGCTATCGACCCCATCAACAACCAGGTTATATGGGGTACAAACAGGCGTGTCCGGTGCTACGTGAGAGCTCAAACATTGCTATCGACCCCATCAACAACCAGGTTATATGGGGTACAAACAGGCGGGTCCGGTGCTATTCGAGAGCTCAAACATTGCAATCGCCCCCATCATCAACCGGGTTATATGGGGTACAAACAGGCGTGTCCGGTGCTACTTGAGAGCTCAAACATTGCTATCGCCCCCATCAACAACCAGGTTATATGGGGTACAAACAGGCGGGTCCGGTGCTATTCGAGAGCTCAAACATTGCTATCGCCCCCATCATCAACCAGGTTATATGGGGTACAAACAGGCGTGTCCGGTGCTACGTGAGAGCTCAAAGCTTGCTATCGCCCCCATCAACAACCAGGTTATATGGGGTGCCAACAGTCGTGTCCGGTGCTACGTGAGAGCTCAAACATTGCTATCGACCCCATCAACAACCAGTTTATATGGGGTACAAACAGGCGTGTCTGATGCTAGGTGGGAGCTCAAACATTGCTATCGCCCCCATCATCAACCAGGCTATATGGGGTACAAACAGGCGTGTCCGGTGCTACGTGAGAGCTCAAACATTGCTATCGCCGCCATCAACAACCAGGTTATATGGGGTGCCAACAGGCGTGTCCGGTGCTAGGTGATAGCTCAAACATTGCTATCGCCCCCATCAACAACCAGGTTATATGGGGTGCCAACAGGCGTGTCCGGTGCTAGGTGAGAGCTCAAACATTGCTATCGACCCCATCAACAACCAGGTTATATGGGGTACAAACAGGCGTGTCCGGTGCTACGTGAGAGCTTAAACATTGCTTTCGCCCCCATCAACAACCAGGTTATATGGGGTACAAACAGGCGGGTCCGGTGCTACGTGAGAGATCAAACATTGCTTTCGAACCCATCAACAACCAGGTTATATGGGGGTACAAACAGGCGGGCCCGTGCTAGGTGGGAGCTCGAACATTGCCATCGACCCCATCAACAACCAGGTTATATGGGGGTACAAACAGGCGGGTCCGGTGCTAGGTGGGAGCTCAAACCTTGCTGTCGACCCATCAACAACCAGTTTATATGGGGGTACGAAGAGGCGGGTCCAGTACTAGGTGGGAGCTCAAACATTGCTATCGACCCCATCAACAACCAGGTTATATGGGGGTACGAAGAGGCGGGTCCGGTGCTAGGTGGGAGCTCAAACATTGCTATCGCCCCCATCAACAACCAGGTTATATAGGGGTACAAAGAGGCGGGTCCGGTGCTAGGTGGGAGCTCAAACATTGTGATCGACCTCATCAACAACCTGGTTATATGGGGTACGAACAGGCGGGTCCGGTGCTAGGTGGGAGCTCAAACATTGCTATCGCCCCCATCAACAACCAGGTTATATGGGGTACAAAGAGGCGGGTCCGGTGCTAGGTGGAAGCTCAAACATTTCTATCGCCCCCATCAACAACCAGGTTATATGGGGTACAAACAGGGGGGTCCGGTGCTACGTGAGAGCTCAAACATTGCTATCGCCCCCATCAACAACCAGGTTATATGGGGTACAAACAGGCGGGTCCGGTGCTACGTGAGAGCTCAAACATTGCTATCGGCCCCATCAACAACCAGGTTATATGGGGTACAAACAGGCGTGGCCGGTGCTACTTGAGAGCTCAAACATTGCGATCGACCTCATCAACAACCAGGTTATATGGGGTACAAACAGGCGGGTCCGGTGCTACGTGAGAGCTCAAACATTGCTATCGCCCCCATCAACAACCAGGTTATATGGGGTACAAACAGGCGGGTCCGGTGCTGGATGAGAGCTCAAACATTGCTATCGACCCCATCAACAACCAGGTTATATGGGGTACAAACAGGTGGGTCCGGTGCTACGTGAGAGCTCAAACATTGCTATCGCCCCCATCAACAACCAGGTCATATGGGGTATAAACAGGCGGGTCCGGTGCTAGGTGACAGCTCAAACATTGCTATTGCCCCCAAACAACCAGGTTATATGGGGTACAAACAGGCGTGTCCGGTGCTAGGTGAGAGCTCAAACATTGCTATCGCCCCCATCAACAACCAGGTTATATGGGGTACGAAGAGGCGTTCCCCATGCTAGGTGAGAGCTCAAACATTGCCATCGACCTCATCAACAACCAGGTTATATGGGGGTACGAAGAGGCGGGTCCGGTGCTAGGTGGGGTGCTTATACATTGCTATCGACCCCATCACCAACTAGGTTATATGGGGGTACAGACAGTCAGGTCCGGTGCTTCGTGAGAGCTCAATCATTGCTATCGACCCCATCAACAACCAGGTTATATGGGGGTACGAAGAGGCGGGTCCGGTGCTAGGTGGGGAGCTCAAACATTGCTATCGACCCCATCAACAACCAGGTTATATGGGGTACAAACAGGCAGGTCCGGTGCTACGTGAGAGCTCAATCATTGCTATCGACCCCATCAACAACCAGGTTATATGGGGTACAAACAGGCAGGTCCGGTGCTAGGTGAGAGCTCAATCATTGCTTCCGACCCCATCAACAACCAGGTCATATGGGGTATAAACAGGCGGGTCCGGTGCTAGGTGACAGCTCAAACATTGCTATTGCCCCCAAACAACCAGGTTATATGGGGTACAAACAGGCGTGTCCGGTGCTAGGTGAGAGCTCAAACATTGCTATCGCCCCCATCAACAACCAGGTTATATGGGGTGCCAACAGGCGTGTCCGGTGCTAGGTGAGAGCTCGAACATTGCTATCGCCCCCATCAACAACCAGGTTATATGGGGTACAAACAGGCGGGTCCGGTGCTATTCGAGAGCTCAAACATTGCTATCGCCCCCATCAACAACCAGGTTATATGGGGTGCCAACAGGCGTGTCCGGTGCTAGGTGAGAGCTCGAACATTGCTATCGCCCCCATCAACAACCAGGTTATATGGGGTACAAACAGGCGGGTCCGGTGCTATTCGAGAGCTCAAACATTGCTATCGCCCACATCAACAACCAGGTTATATGGGGTGCCAACAGGCGTGTCCGGTGCTAGGTGAGAGCTCAAACATTGCTATCGCCCCCATCATCAACCAGGTTATATGGGGTACAAACAGGCGTGTCCGGTGCTACGTGAGAGCTCAAACATTGCTATCGCCCCCATCAACAACCAGGTTATATGGGGTGCCAACAGGCGTGTCCGGTGCTAGGTGAGAGCTCAAACATTGCTATCACCCCCATCATCAACCAGGTTATATGGGGTACAAACAGGCGGGTCCGGTGCTATTCGAGAGCTCAAACATTGCTATCGCCCCCATCATCAACCAGGTTATATGGGGTACAAACAGGCGTGTCTGGTGCTACGTGAGAGCTCAAACATTGCTATCGCCCCCATCAACAACCAGGTTATATGGGGTACGAACAGGGGGGTCCGGTGCTACGTGAGAGCTCAAACATTGCTATCGCCCCCATCAACAACCAGGTTATATGGGGTACAAACAGGCGGGTCCGGTGCTACGTGAGAGCTCAAACATTGCTATCGACCCCATCAACAACCAGGTTATATGGGGTACGAAAAGACAGGTCCGGTGCTACGTGAGAGCTCTAACATTGCTATCGACCCCATCAACAACCAGGTTATATGGGGGTACAAACAGGCGTGTCCGGTGCTAGGTGGGAGCTCGAACATTGCTATCGACCCCATCAACAACCAGGTTATATGGGGTACAGACAGGCGGGTCCGGTGCTGGGTGGGAGCTCAAACATTGCTATTGCCCCCATCAACAACCAGGTTATATAGGGGTACAAAGAGGCGGGTCCGGTGCTACGTGAGAGCTCAAACATTGCTATCGACCCAATCAACAACCAGGTTATATGGGGTACAGACAGGCGGGTCCGGTGCTAGGTGAGAGCTCAAACATTGCGATCGACCTCATCAACAACCAGGTTATATGGGGTACGAACAGAGGGGTCCGGTGCTACGTGAGAGCTCAAACATTGCTATCGCCCCCATCAACAACCAGGTTATATGGGGTACAAACAGGCGGGTCCGGTGCTACGTGAGAGCTCAAACATTGATATCGCCCCCAACAACAACCAGGTTATATGGGGTACAAACAGGGGGGTCCAGTGCTACGTGAGAGCTCAAACATTGCTATCGCCCCCATCAACAACCAGGTTATATGGGGTACAAACAGGCGGGTCCGGTGCTAGGTGAGAGCTCAAACAATGCTATCGACCCCATCAACAACCAGGTTATATGGGTTACAAACAGGCGGGTCCGGTGCTCGGTGGGAGCTCAAACAATGCTATCGACCCCATCAACAACCAGGTTATATGGGGTACGAACAGACAGGTCCGGTGCTACGTGAGAGCTCAAACATTGCTATCGACCCCATCAACAACCAGGTTATATGGGGTACAAACAGGCGTGTCCGGTGCTACGTGAGAGCTCAAACATTGCTATCGACCCCATCAACAACCAGGTTATATGGGGTACAAACAGGCGGGTCCGGTGCTATTCGAGAGCTCAAACATTGCAATCGCCCCCATCATCAACCGGGTTATATGGGGTACAAACAGGCGTGTCCGGTGCTACTTGAGAGCTCAAACATTGCTATCGCCCCCATCAACAACCAGGTTATATGGGGTACAAACAGGCGGGTCCGGTGCTATTCGAGAGCTCAAACATTGCTATCGCCCCCATCATCAACCAGGTTATATGGGGTACAAACAGGCGTGTCCGGTGCTACTTGAGAGCTCAAAGCTTGCTATCGCCCCCATCAACAACCAGGTTATATGGGGTGCCAACAGTCGTGTCCGGTGCTACGTGAGAGCTCAAACATTGCTATCGACCCCATCAACAACCAGTTTATATGGGGTACAAACAGGCGTGTCTGATGCTAGGTGGGAGCTCAAACATTGCTATCGCCCCCATCATCAACCAGGCTATATGGGGTACAAACAGGCGTGTCCGGTGCTACGTGAGAGCTCAAACATTGCTATCGCCGCCATCAACAACCAGGTTATATGGGGTGCCAACAGGCGTGTCCGGTGCTAGGTGATAGCTCAAACATTGCTATCGCCCCCATCAACAACCAGGTTATATGGGGTGCCAACAGGCGTGTCCGGTGCTAGGTGAGAGCTCAAACATTGCTATCGACCCCATCAACAACCAGGTTATATGGGGTACAAACAGGCGTGTCCGGTGCTACGTGAGAGCTTAAACATTGCTTTCGCCCCCATCAACAACCAGGTTATATGGGGTACAAACAGGCGGGTCCGGTGCTACGTGAGAGATCAAACATTGCTTTCGAACCCATCAACAACCAGGTTATATGGGGGTACAAACAGGCGGGCCCGTGCTAGGTGGGAGCTCGAACATTGCCATCGACCCCATCAACAACCAGGTTATATGGGGGTACAAACAGGCGGGTCCGGTGCTAGGTGGGAGCTCAAACCTTGCTGTCGACCCATCAACAACCAGTTTATATGGGGGTACGAAGAGGCGGGTCCAGTACTAGGTGGGAGCTCAAACATTGCTATCGACCCCATCAACAACCAGGTTATATGGGGTTACGAAGAGGCGGGTCCGGTGCTAGGTGGGAGCTCAAACATTGCTATCGCCCCCATCAACAACCAGGTTATATAGGGGTACAAAGAGGCGGGTCCGGTGCTAGGTGGGAGCTCAAACATTGTGATCGACCTCATCAACAACCTGGTTATATGGGGTACGAACAGGCGGGTCCGGTGCTAGGTGGGAGCTCAAACATTGCTATCGCCCCCATCAACAACCAGGTTATATGGGGTACAAAGAGGCGGGTCCGGTGCTAGGTGGAAGCTCAAACATTTCTATCGCCCCCATCAACAACCAGGTTATATGGGGTACAAACAGGGGGGTCCGGTGCTACGTGAGAGCTCAAACATTGCTATCGCCCCCATCAACAACCAGGTTATATGGGGTACAAACAGGCGGGTCCGGTGCTACGTGAGAGCTCAAACATTGCTATCGGCCCCATCAACAACCAGGTTATATGGGGTACAAACAGGCGTGGCCGGTGCTACTTGAGAGCTCAAACATTGCGATCGACCTCATCAACAACCAGGTTATATGGGGTACAAACAGGCGGGTCCGGTGCTACGTGAGAGCTCAAACATTGCTATCGCCCCCATCAACAACCAGGTTATATGGGGTACAAACAGGCGGGTCCGGTGCTGGATGAGAGCTCAAACATTGCTATCGACCCCATCAACAACCAGGTTATATGGGGTACAAACAGGTGGGTCCGGTGCTACGTGAGAGCTCAAACATTGCTATCGCCCCCATCAACAACCAGGTCATATGGGGTATAAACAGGCGGGTCCGGTGCTAGGTGACAGCTCAAACATTGCTATTGCCCCCAAACAACCAGGTTATATGGGGTACAAACAGGCGTGTCCGGTGCTAGGTGAGAGCTCAAACATTGCTATCGCCCCCATCAACAACCAGGTTATATGGGGTACGAAGAGGCGTTCCCCATGCTAGGTGAGAGCTCAAACATTGCCATCGACCTCATCAACAACCAGGTTATATGGGGGTACGAAGAGGCGGGTCCGGTGCTAGGTGGGGTGCTTATACATTGCTATCGACCCCATCACCAACTAGGTTATATGGGGGTACAGACAGTCAGGTCCGGTGCTTCGTGAGAGCTCAATCATTGCTATCGACCCCATCAACAACCAGGTTATATGGGGGTACGAAGAGGCGGGTCCGGTGCTAGGTGGGGAGCTCAAACATTGCTATCGACCCCATCAACAACCAGGTTATATGGGGTACAAACAGGCAGGTCCGGTGCTACGTGAGAGCTCAATCATTGCTATCGACCCCATCAACAACCAGGTTATATGGGGTACAAACAGGCAGGTCCGGTGCTAGGTGAGAGCTCAATCATTGCTTCCGACCCCATCAACAACCAGGTCATATGGGGTATAAACAGGCGGGTCCGGTGCTAGGTGACAGCTCAAACATTGCTATTGCCCCCAAACAACCAGGTTATATGGGGTACAAACAGGCGTGTCCGGTGCTAGGTGAGAGCTCAAACATTGCTATCGCCCCCATCAACAACCAGGTTATATGGGGGTACAAACCCCCGGGTCCGGTGCTAGATGAGAGCACAAACATTGCTATCGACCCCATCAACAGCCAGGTTATATGGGGTACAATCAGGCAGGTCCGGTGCTAGGTGAGAGCTCAATCATTGCTTTCGACCCCATCAATAACCAGGTCATATGGGGTACAAACAGGCGTGTCCGGTGCTAGGTGAGAGCTCAAACATTCAAGAGTTGACCAACAATGACTTTTTTTTTCATATACATCATTTTGTGTAGAACACCAGAGCGAATAAAGTGGCAAGAGTAGAACTACCTCAACGACTTTTATAGCTTATTCAGATATCAAGGTGTGTAGAATACCGGAGTCGATAAAGTAGCAAGGGTAGAACCACTTCAACGACTCTTATACCTTATTAGGATATCTCGCTCATCCCACAACGCATATTTCGCGTTCGACTAGTAACTTGAATGTCACCCTCTTGGCGAATGTAGGCAAAAGTTTGGCAACCATGAGGGTTTCCTCAACTATGTTTCAACAACGAACTAAGAGAAGCATATTCATTACACAGACTTCGTTGATAGAGGAGCAAGGAGCGAAATATAAGCTTTGCAAACACAAATACCGTGTTCCTAAGATTCCCATCTGAGTTAGAAGAGCGTAGCGAAGTCTTCATCCCACTCTTATAGGGCTTTGTCTGTGTTTTTTCTTTTTTTTTTTCGTAAGCACTGTACAGGTCGCAGAGGTTGACTGATCAACATGAAACTCCTTTTGTACTCGCAAACTCATCCAACTCAGAACTGTATAGTTTTTGGACTGAATCGGTCAGACCGATTTTGAGAAAAATCATCTCGATGTTTCTAAAAATCCCGAATGATTTGGCTGGGCGGAAAATGTCGAAAAATAAAATCTCTACAAATGGGATGAAATTTTCTCTGAATGTGTATACTTAGATTTCACACATTATCACGATTTTGTATGCAATTCCAATCAGCCGTTTTTAGGAAAATAAATGAATAAATCGATAATATTCATCAAATAAGTTATATCATAAAAATTGTGACAGAATTGAGTTGTCGAGATTCACTGCTTTCTAGATTCAAGAGTTGACCAACAATGAAGTATTTTGTATATGCGTCAAGGTGTGTAGGAATACCAGTGTCAATAAAGTGGAAAGAGTAGAACTACTTTGATGACTTTTATAGCTTATTCAGATATCAAGTTGTGTAGAATACCACAGTCTATAATGTAGCAAAGGTAGAACTACTTCAACGACTTCAATAGCTTATTCAGATATCTCGCTCATCTTACAACGCATATTTCGCGTTTGACTAGTCTTCGTCAAGGTGTGATGCTTTGATATGATGAGTAACATTGTTACTCATACATGGGGTAACTGATATGACTGCAGTTGTATGGCAGGAGACAATTGTAACAGAATATAACCATATAATGTTACACAACATGACCCCGGCTAGACATCGAGAGAAGTGATGGAACAAGTTTCTTGTCATTGAATGTAGGTGATGACTAGATGTTGATCAAGCTCAAATGTCTCCACAGAACCCGAATGTATGGTGTGCATGGTGCTACAGCTGACCCATGTGTGTGTTACAACACAATTGCCCTGCATATGGGGCAATATAGTAACAACGCACTTTGCCACAATCATACATTTTTTACTCGATTTGGTAGATTTTTGAGTCATTGGATGAGCGTGGCCAAGATTCCATTTGACATACCGAAAAAAATGGGCCTCGTTTTTATGTTTTTTTTTGTTTTTTTTTGTACGCTGCATACAGGTCAGGAAAAAATACCTGTCGACTTGAAACTTTTTCTACATGTTTCTGTCAGACCAGAATAGGTTGGGATTGTTTTTCAGGAAAATTGGTCGAAAGGTTTCTCCGGAAAAGAATCGGAAAGTTTGAAAAATCCTCCTAACAATAACACGGAGGAGAAATACTTGAATAATAATAATTCTTTAAAAGCTCTCAAATTTTCACCCAATATGAAGAATGCTATGATACACCTTTTCAGAGATTTTTGCAACAATCGGATGAGGAATAACGAAGAAAACTCATTCAAAACGTATTTTCACTTCATACAAGGCCAATCAAATCTGTAGCAACAAGTGTCATCAGTTGAATTGAAACGATTGAGATCAGTCATGAGTGAACAGGAAGGCCGTGACATAATTGATTCCGGTAGGGTTCTTGAACGTCTGAAGTGATCCAATGTCTGTAGATGTAGACTGAGCTGACAGATTATTTGTCACTGTACATTTCTATACTTCTGAGCTCATCTCACAACACGAATCCCGCGTTTTTCCAGTTGTTTTGAACTAGGAAAACGCGAAATATGCGTTGTAAGAAGAGCAAGATATCTAAATAAGGTTTAATAACAGTTCTTCATATGCTACTTAATCGACTCAGGTATTCTACACACTCTGTCCTTCATTTGATTGCTACTTTATCTTCTCTGGTATTCTACACACCTTGTTGATGAGCGTAGCGAAGTCTCCATCCCACTCTTATAGGGCTTTGTCTGTGTTTTTTTTTTTTTTTTTTTTTTGTAAGCACTCCACAGGTCGCAAGGATTGACTGATCAAGATGAAACTTTTTTTGTAAACGCAAACTCATTCAACAAAGAACTGTATAGTTTTTGGGATGAATCGGTTGGACCAATTTTGAGAATCATCATCTCAAAGTTTTTAAAAAACCCATAAGATTTGGCTGGGCGGAAAATGTTGAAAAATAAAATCTCTCCAAATGCAATGAAATTTTCTCCAAATGTGTATACATGGATTTTACACATTATTACGATTTTTTAAGCAATTCTGATCAGTCGTTTTGAAGAAAAAAAAAAATGACTGATAATATTCATAAAATATATCATAAAAATTGTGACAGAATTGAGTTGTCGAGATTCACTGCTTTCTAGATTCAAGAGTTGACCAACAATGAAGTATTTTTTATATGCGTCAAGGTGTGTAGAATACTAGAGTCAATGAAGTGGCTAGAGTATAACTACTTTAACGACTTTAATAGCTTATTCAGATATCAAGGTGTGTAGAATACATGAGTCGATAAAGTAGCAAGGGTGGAACTACTTCAACGACTTTTATACCTTATTCAGATATCTCGCTCATCTTACAACGCATATTTCGCGTTTGACTAGTCGAAAATAAAGAATTCTTGAGCAAATATCGAATCTGGGAAGCAGTGAATCTTGACTCATTTCCATATGTTTGATGAGTAAAAACAGTTATTTGAATTTTTTCTTCGAAACGGCTGATTCGAATTACTCACAAAATGATGGTTGAGTGTATCATTCATGTTTGAACACTCAGAGAAAATTCTAATTCTTTCGGAGAGGTTTCATTTTTTCAAATTTTCTCACCCAGCCTCATCTTATGGGGTTTTCAAAAACTTTGACATTATATTTCTCGAAATCTATTGGACCGATTCATTCCAAAAACTATACAGTTCTAAGTTGTAAAAGTTGGTCCATACAAAAGAAGTTTCATGTTGATCAGTCCACCCATGTGACCTGTGCAGTGCTTACAAAAAAAAAAAAAAAAACACATCCAAAGCTCTATAAGAGTGGGATGGGATCTTTGCTACGCTCATCTAATGACATGATATATTTTTCACATCAAAACGGCTGATCTGATTTGAGTGGAAGTTTGGATTAATGTGTATCATCATTGGATTAAAATTCCCTGAGAATTTGAATTCTTTCGGATGAAATATATTTCCTGATTTTTTTTTCTCTGGGTTATTCTCATGAGACTTTTGAAAACTTTGAAATGAGTTTTGTCAGAAGTGGTCCAACCGATCGCGCCTTGAAACTATACATTATCGGATTAGATAAGGATACTCGTGTGTGCCAAGTTTCAAATGATTTTGAATTTTTGTCTGACCTGTAGAGCGCGAACAAAAAAAAAATAAAAAAATAATAATGATTAAAAGAAGTCATTTGTTTCGGGTTTGGTGGAATTGAGTCTTCGCTTCGCTCATCCAATCATTCAAGTATCTCGTTGAATGACTCTTCATGAGATATCCATCAACTTCCAAGACTGGACTCCGGCAGAGTATTCTGGGTTTCCTATCTGAGATACTTTCTGAAAGTGGCTTTACCCGTCTTTGATGCGTTTCCCGAACAACATTCGACTTTGTTAGTCTCGGCGTCCAACGAGGAAAAATCACTCAGTGTCTAGTTCAGATGTTAATGAAAAATATTCATCTCAATTTCTCGAGTTCACCTTGACTTTTCACTTGAATATCCTTGCTGAGGTATCGCTCGGCCGTCCCACCCATCATACAACACTGCCGACCGGCCGTTCCCACCCGTCCACACTCTTCTGGCTCAATTCACTTTTCATAACAGTGTTAAATGGAACAAAAACACGCTTTTCTATGCGACTAATTTATAGGAGAGAAAGTTGGTTATACTTGTGCCCATGAAAGAAGGGTCGAACCCTCCGAGCGCCAGTGCCATGAGACGGGGAGACGGACGATTGGAACATTCGGATACACGTGACACACGGTGGATGACGGCACGAGTCACCCGGCCGTTAGTGGTGTGAAATAGAGGAGACGGTCGTTCGGAACCTCCTCCCCCGATAATTCACGTATGGGAAAAGAAGGTGATAAAAAGAGGTACAATGAGAGACGACGTCAGCGAGTAAACACAAGGGTTTAAAATGAGCTTTTTGTGGGATTACGAGAGGTTTATATGATGTTGAAAGGGGTGAGAAGTTTTTGCTCGAAAGTTTCTGTATGAGGAAGTATGATCGAGGTTTAAAAACTGACTCGTCTGTTATTTCCATAGCTTTTCCAAAGATAGTATTCTGGTGTAAGTAACACGTATTTCACATTCACCTTCTCCTGAACACTCGGCCTCTGTGATGATACGGGACTACATCTCACCGACAGAATGATGGTTTCATATTTCAAAACA